>JALPQI010022370.1:0-16394 GCA_025490895.1 Thaumatotibia leucotreta
GAGAAAACTTGTGAGGAAGCATTCAGAATGAGTATTTTGATTGCGAAATTGTCATTAAAATAGATAAGAAACCGTGATTAAGTGAATTGTTTTAGTTGTGTTATTGTATACATATTGATAAAAGGAAAACCGAAATCCAAGTGGAGCTGTTAAAGAGATTGTTAGCCATGGCGGGCCCGTCCGACGGGGGACCCCGACGGATGGGTCGAGTTCTGTGAGCGTCAGGCCAAAGCTGCCGCTCCAGAATTCGCCAAGGCTGCTTATTGGAAATACGTCCAGGCTAGTGCCGTAGACCCCACAGCCCGACCGGGCATATCTCACAAAGATCTTCTGAAGAAATTTGTTGACAGTTTTTCCGACCAATTTGAGATAGAAATTGGTAAACTAAAAGCTCAACACAAGGTACCAAATGGGACTCACACAGGTCACGATGAAAGCGACTATTCAGAAGACACTGACTCTCCTAAAACACAACACAAACCTTTCTTCAGAAGATTATCTTTTAAAGGATTAAGAAGAGGAAAAGGACTGTTTCACAAACAGCATTCGGACGAGGTTGAATTATCGTCTAATTTAAACAAACAAAGTAAGACTAAGCTAGCCAAAATAGTTGTAGAATGTAGGAAAGAAGGTATGGTTAATTATTTAACTCCTGAGAGCCTTGAGCAGCCCTCAGGACCACAAAAAATGGGGAGAAATGCAGACTTGCCCTAGTGAAGACTGTTGGGGGTTATATGTTGGAATTCTACTCACCACCAAAATCTACAAAGCCCAGGAGTGGGGTATTCTGTTTTCTCATATCAGAAGCAAGAGAAACAACAGCTTTAGAAATGCCGGATCATGAAAATACTTTTGTATTGAAGGTACAAATCAGTAATATGTGGCTTCTTATTATTTATTTTAGAATAATTGCATGATTAAACATTTAAACACATTTTCTTACAAAAATTATACAATTTTGCCACTGGAAGCCACTGAAATTGATAGTTGCAATGATACATATTTTAATAGGCTGGTATAAATGAAATTTCAAACAATTTTCCTTACTGGTTTCCTAATTTATTTATTAATATGATTTCTAATATTATTTTAATAGTGTTAATTATTATTCATGAAATTCCCCATTTGCCATTTGCCAGCCTGCTCTTCAAATTGCCATACTTTACCAGGATCCATATCTTAACAACTATTGCTGTATTTCCTGTACATGTACATTATTCACAAATAAAGAATCTCTATATTTCCTTAGGCCGACAACAATATGGAGTATGTAATAGAAGCTGCAGATGTAGATGACATGAAGTCCTGGCTAGCGACAATAAAGTATTGCATGCGATCAGCCCCAACAACACAACCGCCACCGGATGCGCTAACCGGACTTCCAGAACCAGCCCCACCAGACCTGCCCCCGCGGAGAGACCTGCCGGCCAGCACTAGCAATGCTGACTTAGCTACTGATACCCCTGAAGAGGCTGAATTAGGTAATGCATATTGGTGTAAGCAACAATTTTAGATCATTCACCGATTTAGCAATTCATGACATGACATTGCCGATTGTGTGATAATTTTTCATTGAAATATTGTCGGTTGACAACCAAAACTCACTAAGTAACAAATACCTACAGTCGACTCTCGTTATTTCAAACCTGCGATAATTCGAACCTCTCTATAATTCGAAGTTATCACGAGTTCCCATCACAGAGATCTCTTGCTATTTCGAAAAAATTCAATACAACTTTAAACACTTGGTAATTCAAACAAAAAAGTAATAGCTACACAACAAAACCAGGCGTTAATTCGAACTCGTGGGCGTCAAACATTCGACAATTCGAAGTTATGAGATTAAAGAGGCAAGTACTCTAGATTTTCGAAAAGTTGCACGAGCATATTTGTTGTTAATTACATATTTGTTTGCCACTCAGTTAAGTTACTTTTCCGTTGGTTATGTGTACAGATCAAAATTTTATGTTAGTTATGAGTCCTAGAAAGTATAGATGCTTGACGATTGCTGAAAAGAAGGACTTAATCGAAAAAGTGGAAGTAGGTGGGAAGAAAAGTGATGTTGCAAAACAATTTAAAATTCCTCTGAGTACTCTCTCCACCATAATAAAGCACAAGGCGAAGATTTGTGCTACTCATACTGCAGGAGTAATTACTTAACATCTCGTACTTTCATTTTTTTCTCCCGAATATTTCCGACCATTTGATATTTCAAACTCTCGATAAATCGTAATATTTGGATAGGTCCTTCCAGTTTCGAATTAACGAGAGGCGACTGTACTTGAAATAGAGCTCCTATCTAAGTTCAGATTCAATACTGACATAAGAGGTTGCTAAGAGTAGTGAAAGTTTTTATATTGAGTTTTGGTTGGCAGCCGACTATATCAACCTCACATAAGTGTCATATGGCTTGTATTTCTAAAACCGGTTTGCACAATTTATTGGGAATCACCAGGCAACCCTCAATATTCAAGTCATTTTTATCGAAAAACATTGGTAAAACCAATTTGGCTTTCAACCCTCGAAATATTACTTTTTTCTTGTCCCATGTGGTTAAAAAGAGAAATTTTAAGTTTACTTTTGTGCACTAGTTAGGAAAAAATATTTTTCAATATTTAGTAACTAATGTCAACTTTTCTTTATAGATATTGAGCATTCTGTAAAGGGTAACTTGTATCATATATAGAAGACTGATTTCTTAGGCAGAATGTTCTTTAAACTCTATTAAAAGGTTGTTAAACAAATTTTCGTGCATTTTTTAAATAGTAAATGTGTAATTCGTTACAATATTAAAGAACATTTTAAATTTCTTGTATTCCCGGTTTAGACACAGTTGAATTATCAGTGATATTATTCCTCCTGATTAAGTATTTACGAAATAGTTACTATTGTTCACATTTCAGATATTAATTAGTAGACTAGACAACAATTCTCAAATATATTATTTATCATTCATTTACATGAATCACATTTTAAATTTGCTTCATCACAAAGCAACAGCCACATGATACTCTACACCTACAGTCTACATGTACAAGTATAATATGGCATACCTAAACTATTTTAAGCATAGTTATGTCACTGTAGAAATATGCGAGCTCAGGAAATATGATTAAAAATTACCGAGAAATACTAATACTATTCAGATATAGATAACTATTTACGTCATATTCATATGTTACATCGGTTTTCAAAATTATCTTTTTATGGGGATTGAAGGTAACTAAAAAATGGCTTATAATACCCGCTTTCCACTGAGAGTGGAGCGGACTCATTAATGGCTCCGTTTAACGTTCATCGCTCGCTAAGCACTAATTTTCAGTTGACGGCTGCGAGTAACAACAGCAGTGAAAATTATACGGATATTAATGATTCTTTCTGCTCAAAGTAGTAATAAAAAGGAATTTTCGCACTAAAATTTTTTTGATAAATAAAAAAACACGTGTGTCTTTTAAGATTGAGTTCTTTCAAAACAGACAATAAAAACTTGCACTAAAAAATATGAAATGTTGCCAATTCCCATGAAATTAACAAAGTTCTAGTCATTTTCTTAAGTACTAGTGATTTTGCGCGCCTGTCTTAGACCAGTCGACGATCGTATACTAATCGTAATGCATTACAAAATCAATAAACATCCAAATACAATAGAATTTAGATATGTTACGTATGAATCTGAAAGCTGTTTGGATCAGAAACCCAGGGTTACCAGTCACAATGGTCAAACTATACGAAACAAGACACTGAAATTATACAAAATCCAATAAAATTATACAATAAAAGGCTTTATCCTTGGAGTGACAGAGATAGTAGTACGAAATTTATAATTTTCTCTTTATGTATCCGATTATACAAGACAATTCAATATACATAGAGCAGCCAAATTATACAAAAAATGTATCCAATTATACGATCTGGCAGCCCTGCGAAACCTATGTAGTGCTGACTGGTGGCAGAAGAAATGTCGAAAACCCTAATTCCATGCAACTCCTTATCTCTTCGGGTGGCAGCACCGTTACGTCAAAAAGCTGTCAGATGGCGGCGCCATTTTGGCGAAAATAGTCTACTCAAGTGCCAGAGGGTCCGACGGGTGGTCAAAGAGAAATTGGCGGGAGCTACAAATTTAATTAAATTCACTTAATTTTAAATATAGACAGATTTTTTATGTCTTTAGTAATATATTTTTAGAAATAACGCAACTTAAATGTGCGCACAAACTTTAAATTTTCGCGCCAAATACGCAATAACGAATCGGCCGGGAGCCGGCCGCTCGGCACTTGGGGATTTTTCAGATCGGCCGGGAGTCGACCGCTCAGCACTTCAGTATTTATTTTTATGGCAGGTTCAATAGCAGAAGAGGCGTGCTCAGCGCTCGTGTCGCTGGCCGAGTGGCCGTGGTTCCACGGCACGCTGGCGCGGTCGGCGGCGGCGGCGTGCGTGCTCGCCGGCGGCTCCAACGCGCACGGCTGCTACCTCGTGCGCCAGTCCGAGACCAGGCAGGGGGAGTACGTGCTCACCTTTAACTTCCAGGTATGTCGCTAGGTTCAACACTAGGACCCTCTGTCCAGAATCCTCTGTCTCGATCGACCAGTGGATTTAATAGCACGCTGAAGTTTACTGTGATCTGTGATCCTGTGGCACCAGTGGATCAAACAGAACTTAGGGTATTTGGTAAGATCCACCACTGATTTCATCGGATCCTATGATATACATAGGTCACTAGATGAGTTTTGCTATATATTTATATGTAAGTTTTGTTTCACGTTTGTCTATTTGTTGCAAAACTTATCTAGCCACTCAATTGCTTCATGTAACTGTGGTTGCCAGCTGTCAATCTCATTTGTACGTAAAATAAGAGTGGTCAGATACAAAGTAAGTGAGTGGCTATGTGACCTATGTAGTTCATGGAGGTATGTAGTGTAGGCGTTTAACTTCCAGGTATATTTGATAGGTTCACATGGGTGTCAAATATCCAGAGACACACAAAACAGACATGAGAGCCTTAAGCCTGTCTACAGGCGACGCTCATCAGCGAAATAAATGGCGCATCATATTAAGGAAAGTAGGTCTGAGACGAGGTAGGGATCATCAGCCCAAATCAGTCCACTCCTGGACTGCCTCTCCTATTACCAATGCATTGGGTAGGTCCAATAGCAGGCAGGGGGAGTACGTGCTCACCTTTAACTTCCAGGTATGTCGCTAGGTTCAGCACTAGGACAGGTCCAATAGCAGAAGAGGCGTGCTCAGCGCTCGTGTCGCTGGCCGAGTGGCCGTGGTTCCACGGCACGCTGGCGCGCTCGGCGGCGGCGGCGTGCGTGCTCGCCGGCGGCTCCAACGCGCACGGCTGCTACCTCGTGCGTCAGTCCGAGACCAGGCAGGGGGAGTACGTGCTCACCTTTAACTTCCAGGTATGTCGCTAGGTTCAACACTAAGACTGTTAACGCCTGGTAACACTGGCACCGGCGTTGACCAATCCAGACGACCGTCGGCTCCGTGAGCGCGACAACAGCGCCCAGGTTGCGCGCACACGACACCAGACCAGACGCATCGGTGCACCGAGACTACAAATTCTCTTTCCTTAGTTTCCTTCTAACCACTGAAGCCGCCGCACGTATCCTCTACCTCTACTTACCGATTGTACCTTATCGATAATCAAAATGGTAAACTATTGCAACATTAGTTTTACTTAGAGGCGCTAACAAGGACCCCCTGTCCAGAGTCTGCTGTCTCGATCGACCAATAGATTTAATAGCACACTGAAGTTCACTCATCTTCAACTTCCAGGTTTAAATGTTTTAAATGCGTACCTAGTGTACGTACAGTGACAATCTCTTTATGTGTGAATGTTTTTGTTAGTTTTAATGGAAAATATGTATGGATATTGAGAAATAAATAAATCTGAATCTGGTATGTTGCAAGGTTCAACACTCTGGACCTCTGTCCAGAATCCGCTGTCTTGATCGACCAGTGGATTTAATAGCACGCTGAAGGTCACTTTGATCCTGTGATACTTAAATATTTTTATATGCTCCATCAGATCGAACAGAATTCAGGGTATGTGGTAAGATCCACCACTTTCAGCCGAACGCAAGAAGCAGGTGATATCTAAAAGTTTAAAAATATATGGACTGTCAAGAGGAAGAGAGTAAAATAGATCGGCGAAAAAATATCAGTAAGAGAATCAGATTTAGCTCATGCCAGCCACAGAAGCACAAATAGATTCTTGAGGCCCAAAGCATTATCAATATTATCATGATATATATGTTTTTGTATTATTTGCGTGCCAAATGTTTGAGTTTGGATGTTTTAGTAAAAAAATCCCAATTTATCGCTTACTATTAGGACAGAACAGGCTAGTACGTTTATACGAATTTCATTTCTCAAGGCCCTTATAGGAAGCGACAAATTGGTACGTTTTGTTAAATCATTCACCAACAGTTCACTGCTTATTATTTAGCAATAACACTACTTACCTTGTTCCAGGGCCGGGCGAAACATCTCCGTATGACCCTCAACGAGACCGGCCAATGCCGAGTCCAGCACCTCTGGTTCCCCAACGTTCACGATATGTTGGAACACTTCCGGGCGCACCCCATCCCGTTGGAGTCCGGAGGGGCTGCTGACGTCACGCTCACAGAGTACGTCGTGAGCGCCGTCAACGATAACCGACAAGTGAGCATTAGTAGCATATAGCTCTTGTGCAGTTATGGTAGCCTGGTACCTTAAAGTGCAGGGGATACTACAAATGCCGGACATTTTTAGTGCCCTTTTGAAAAGAAGTTCAGAATACATTTCCTTGGATATCAAAATCTAAGTAGGGTGAGCATTAGAATCTCATGTAGCATCGTACTCTGGTATCGAGGGATTTGTGGTGCACCTCATCCCGTTACAGTCCTGCGGGGCGGCTGATGTCACGCTCGTACGTCGTGAGCGCCGTCAACGATAACCGACAAGTGAGCATTAGTAGCATATAGCTCTTCTGCCGTTCTGGTAGCCTGGTACCTTCAAGTGTAGGGGATACTACTCAAATGCTGGACATTTTTAGAGAAAGCCCTTTTGAAAAGAAGTTCAGAATACATTTTTCCTTGGAAATCAAAACCTAAATTGGGTGAGCATCAGAATCTCATGTAGCATCGTACTCTGGTATCTAGGGATATATTCAGGGTGCACCCCATCCCGTTGGAGTCCGGAGGGGCTGCTGACGTCACGCTCACGGAGTACGTCGTGAGCGCCGTCAACGATAACCGACAAGTGAGCATTAGTAGCATATAGCTCTTGTGCAGTTATGGTAACCTGGTACCTTGTGCAGGGTACTACTCAAATGCTGGACATTTGTAGAGAAAGCCCTTTTGAAAAGAAGTTCGGAATACATTTCCTTGGAAATCAAAACCTAAATTGGGTGAGCATTAGAATCTCATGTAGCATCGTACTCTGGTATCTAGGGATATATTCAGGGTGCACCCCATCCCGTTAGAGTCAGGTGGGGCGACTGACGTCACACGAAATACGTCGTGAGCACCGTCAAGGATAACCGACAAGTGAGCATTAGTAACATATAGTTCTTGTGCAGTTATGGTAGCCTGGTATCTAAAAGCTACAGTGCAGGGGATACAACTCAAATGTGGGATATTTTTAGAGGAAGTCCTTTGGAAATATAGCTCAGATTGGTATACATCTCCTCGGAAAATACCTAAATTAGGTGAGCTTAGCTCTTGTAACATGGTACTCTGGTATCTTGGGATAGCTTCAGGGTTCACCCCATCCGGCGGGGCGGCTGACGTCACACGGAGTACTTCGTGAGCGCCGTCAACGATCCGACAAGTGAGCATTAGTAGCATATAGCTCTTCTGCCGTTCTGGTAGCTTAGTACCTAAAAGCAGTGCAGGGGATAGAACTTGTGGGAATTATTATTAGGTTTTCATTGAGAAATAAGCCCTTTTGAAAAGGAGATCCTGTAGATCGAAATCAAAGTTGAGTAGCCTACTCTTGTAGAATGGTACCCTGGTACATAGGTACCAGGATACTTGTGACAAGGCTGTCATTTGGGAGCACATTCTCCAAAGTTCACGGTTTGTCCATGTAAGTTTGATAAGCATTAGTATCTTTGTATTATGGTACCTATTGGGCATGCTTTTGAAGTGTATTTGATTGAAAACATACGTAAGCACAGAATTGGATCGCCATGTGAAGGTAGCAAACAGAATCAGCAATACTGTTTTACAGTTAAGGTATATGGTATTGATATTCGAATATTTCGTTGTAAATATATCACACCATCGAACAGCATAATAAATTATACTTTCCCTTATTTTCGTCATATGTTAGGCTAGATTAGGTTTTTTTTTTAATTTAAAGTAAGTATCCTAAAGTCAGATATTCGCTTAAAAAAGTACAGATACTTTGGTCTTATACATAATCTTACAGTTGTATGTACCCATATAAGCTTGCTCAACTGTATGTTACATTAAGCACAAATACAATTATTGTCATAATTTACGTTGTAAGTCATTGTCATAGGCATATTACTCATAAAGAAGCTATTTCAGACTGAATAACTAACTCAAATGACTGAATTACTGCTTCAATAGTCATTGTGCATTTCTATATAAATTCTTATAGTAGGTAATGTTTGAATCAATGACATAAAGGGTCCCTTTTTCACTGCCGAATCTGTAATAAATTTCCTCGACGGCAGACTGAATGGATCAATCAATTATACGGTAATAATGTCTTTAGGTCTATCACGAATTTAGACAGTCGTAAATTTCGACCATCTGTCTCCTTTACTCCAAGGAATACAACTCATCATTAAACAGAGACAGATGTTCGAAAATTACTAGTTTCGAAGTTCATCCATAGGTCATTATTGACAACACATACATTTTTTGGGCTAAAAATATCTAGTCTAAGACGGGGGCATATTCCATACTTCCATAGATAAGTGTTTTGCAAAGAGGCATTATTTTCCCACCTTATAAAATACAATGAAATTTATTTCACGTAATGATTTAAACTACAATCTGAGATGCAGTTAACATAATATTTCCTATTTAGAATTTAAAATATCTATATTGTGTTGTATGGCGTCGCATTTTTGTGAACTTTTATGCTTTTACGTTGTTTGCTTTGAAATCATCGATTTGTTTGAGCTTCTGTCGTTAATTTGTCGTTTTTAATCAAAAGTACCACATTGCCGCATTCCCTAACATACAAAATGTTTGCTGCAGAATACCCTGTCAAAACATACTTATTGCTAGGTCAAATGTAGCGCATAATCTTATTCCTTCGGCTTTTCGCGGAACATCCGAATTCATATTGCTGTCGCAATTAATTTATATCCATTGCACTGAAGTTATTATACCTCGTATTAAGAACCGCTATACTATTTTTTTTAAATCTTATTTTGAACCTTGCTTTGTAAAGAATAGTGGTGAATTTCGTTTGATTGTAAAATCAATCAAACGAATAATAAGTTATTTTTATATTTTAAAGACAAACGGGTCCTAATCGCGTAAACTTACGTTTAATTATATCCTGACGTTTCGGGCATGACGTTACACCCGTGGTTGCAGACATTAAAATATGAGTGATAATTCACTGATAATAGTGAAAGTTTTTAATAAAGTTAGTTTTAGTTACTTTATGAAAGGTTTAAATTTCATTGAAGTACATTGGGCCTCATAAGGTTAAGACAGACATAAATTCTGACGTTTCCGAAAATACGAAGGATATTATCTGGCACAAAGAGGTGCCTTTTGACTGAAAATGACACAAATATATTATAAAATGCACTGTATGCTTATATAATTTCAATATTACAAAGAAATATGACCCGTATTGCACGACCGTTTTTTTTTGTTTTTGTGCAATTCATATTTAAGCTGTATTTATTATTGTGTCATCATATATTACAGCATATTCATTCTTACTTGTCTTAAACAACTTTCGATACTAACAATAGACGTGACGTGACGATATCAAAAGACGTGATCTAAATGTACAAACATTTTAAAAATTGCTCTGCTATGTGATTGGATGATTGCTCCAAACTAAAGCATCAATTCTCAATTTCTCAAAAAATCGAGGAAATATTTAGCAGTTTAAGTCAGAAAAAGTGCACTTTTAGGTTTAAAAGTTGTAAATTACTAGATGACAGCTAAGGGTGAATACGCCATAATTGTGTATGAGCATGATATTTATCCGTACTAAAAATGTACATTTTTATATAAATTTTAATATTTTAGTTATTTATTCTAAATCTCAGCACGATTTTAAAAACGTAAAGGTAAAAATGTACAATGTATTTACTAGATATATTGTACAAATCATAAATCTTGTGAAAATATTTCATTTAAGATCTGAGACTGTATGTTTTTATATTTTAAAAAGTAAGTAACATGTTTAATTTAAGTTTGTAGAATTAATTAAAAATTAAAGATACTAATTTATATAGCAAACCAACAAATTTGAAATATTTTATTTCAACTTTGATTTTGAATATGCATTTTATTTATTGAGATTTTTGTAAATTCGTATTTATATTTTCGTGTTGTAAATTGAAATCAGTAATGTTTAGGAATTAACTAGTTCATAGTTAAGTTGATATCACAAAATATTACAATTGGAAATGTAGATACCTAATTTAGTATGTTAGATTAGTCAAAACGCATACGAAGTTATGTATTTTGTAAGCTTCAACCCAGTGAGTTTTTAGTAAATCTTTTTATTTCTGCGTTAAAGTGAAAAGAAATCATTTTTTTAAGTAGTACAGATGATGCCTTTTTTACGCGCTAGTGCGAGAAGTGGCTCATTTTACGTCAGGTCAAAAACTTCGGAGGGCCATCTGTACTAAAAAACATCGTTCGAGACACGTGCAAAAAGTAAATGTGTCTTAATGTACTTTTTTACTTCTGATTCAATAACATGTTATAAAGGGGGGGGGGGGAGGGGGCAAAATTATGTTTAAGTTGCATTGTCAACTACAGTAAATAATTTACTAAATAATAAAACATTTTAACATTTCGCTATTATCAAAATGTTATCAAATTTATCTTAGCATTCGGAGTAAGAGATTCAAAGACGTAGTTTCGTATGTAAATAATGGATTGATAAATCGATTGCCATCAATTTGGCAGAGTAATGTGACCATTCTCCACCAATTGAAATTATATATAGACTAACCAAACATGACATTGATATGAGCCAACACTGAAGTGGTCATTTAATATCTCTGGCGTCATTTTATAATGTTTAACCTTTTAAACGCCAAGAACCTCTAAAGTAGTTGTGTGTTACCTAGTTTACCTACCACGCCACCAACCACTAAAGTGGTCATCGAGTATGCTGTCGATGTAACTGTCTTACTGACAACGTTTATTTTCGTTGTTTATTAGTAGAAATACTGGCATGTATGTTACATTTTGTTGCGAGGGGGTAGGCGTTTATAAGGTTAAAGATAGAAGGAAGGTATATCTCAATTTAGTGCAATGCTTTGTGTATTTTATATTTTATTGCATCATTTGTGTTGTCGACTAAGTATGTATTGTTTTCTTGCCAGATGTTTTCGTTTTAATAGTAACGAAGCCTCAATAATTCTTTAAAAGAATAAGCTTTTATCTTTTTTTAATGTCTCAGTATGAACTTGTCTTACATGTAGATTACTAATTATTATAGACTAACTATTATTGTTTATTATCTTTTAAGTTGTACAAATCGAACTCATGTTCTTCCAAGCTTTAATCGTAATTTTTCTTGGTTGTAAATTTTATAATTAAACTTTTTATGTGGAATGGCTTTTTGTTTTTATTTGCTGTTTTTTTTTTCGTTATGTGTATGTGTTTGGCGACGTTTTGAGCGTACTATGTTTACGGTAAGTGTTGTTTTTTTTTATTTGCTTATGTGATAAATGCTTGCTTATATTGAAATTATTGTAAGAATATTATGACAGTGTCCTCATGAGTGGCGATTCGGTGGATCGAGAAATAAGGTTTGCTCCCTCTAGCCATAACTCTAGCTCATAACTGCAGCGCGTATAGTCTTCGGGCGATTATCTCTGGGTTAACCTTTTCAACACCACGTCAAATACAAAAACCTACGCGTTAGCAAAGTGTCTAAACTGAATTTGAACTCTATGCACTTGTTTGTATGTCTATATTGTTGAATGTGTCCGCTCCGTCTGGCTTTAAAGTCATTTGGATTTAAAGTTAATGTCATGATATGTTTGAGGGCTCGTAGTAGATGTTTAGCAGCTAGAATGAGTTATGCAATATGCATTGCTCTTGTACTTAAATAAACTATTAATTCGAATTAAGGTAAGGTGGGGTAAGTTGTAACAGTTTTTTTAAGGGGAAAGGTAAAAAGCCGTCCTTCTGGCACAACGGCTGGTAGCTTTTTGTCTTACCCCATAAAAAACCGTTTCTTCTTACCCCACCTTACCTTATAATATATTTCCTGGCTGTATCGCGATGCTGATACGTTAGCAATGTAGCTACCTAGCAGCACTTCGATCGCCATAATAACGTTTTAAAAGTACACCTACTTTCTATAGGTAGATCTGCAATTTTCTTACGTCTCAGTTCATAGTAAATTTTTACTCAATTTAACCCTTTGACCACCAAGAACGACTAAAACAGTCGTACCTTCCACGTCATAAAATGGTCATGCATCAACAACGTCTCAAACGGTTACCTATTTAAATAACGTCCAAAATCGTCAGTTTTATCACTGAATAATAGACCAAAACTCAACCCGGTGTCAGGTAACCTAGAAAGTTCAAAGACATACAGGATAACAGGAGGTACACTTATTAATTGCTATTGTAAATTTACGTTCAACGTATGTATACTCGAGGGTTCCTGGCAATCATAATTTTTATCACTGACGATACGCCAAAACTCTAACCAGGCGAAGTTGAATGGCATGCATTATACCTAATTGCTGTTATAAATTGACGTTAAACGTATGTATACTTATTATTGACGTCTGTTCCAGTTGGGCGTAACGCACGGGAGCGACGTGAGGATGCGTCGAGCCGAGCTGGAAGCCCTACTGGTCGCCAGCGGAGCACCCCACGATCGTGCGGTAGATAATCAATACAGCTTCGTGTAAGTTTGGGCGCTAATGTATAGTCTGGCCAATTATAAGTCAATAGAAAAAGGCGGCTTAGATGTGGATGGGTCGATCGCATTTTTTTGTTGATCTGTCACTTCATCCAGTAGGCTTAGCATTTCTTTGATGCGACAATATGCCGCCGCGAGATAAACTATCTGTCCTTCTTTTATTAATATACTAAGTAAAATACGGGAAATCTATCTCGCAGCGACATACTGTCGCACCAATCATGTGCTAAACGTGCAGGGGACATACTTTGCGTAGTTTGCTATAGAAGGCATTGTCCAGTACCTACGCTTTATACGTGGGTGACCCGTAATGGAAAAGCCACGTAGTAACTATCAAAAAGTTTTTTTAATAATTTTAATGGTGACCCAGGGGAACGTAATGCAACGAGTGACAAAAGGTGATTTCGAATCAATCACCTTTTGTCACACTTTTTTCTATAAAACGTATCTAAATAGTTCAAGTTTGACGCCCTTTAGCTTGGAATTTTTGTATTTTTTTAAACGTTTTCTATTAAATCCGTGAATCGTGATGGGTTTAATTACGGAACCCTACACTATGAGCCTGTTCACACTACGGCGATATCGCGGCGATTCCTATACAAACTCGCATCGCCGCGATATCGCCGCGTGCGAGTTTGTATAGGAATCGCCGCGATATCGCCGAAAAGAATCGCTAGTGTGAACAGGCTGTAAACATGGCCGGAGGCCGGACAAGCTCTTGACTGATTTGATTTGCCAGACTAACATAGTTTTAATCCTTCCGAAGTTTCCAAACTACACTTTTAAGGTTAATGAAAGGGGGGGTTGATTCAGCGAACATCATAGACAATCGTAAAAACATCGTTTTTTTATTAGGGTTCCGTAGCCAAAATGGCAAAAACGGAACCCTTATAGATTCGTCATGTCCGTCTGTCCGTCTGTCCGTCTGTCACAGCCAATTTACTCGGAAACTATAAATGCTACAGTAACGAAATTTGGTAAGGATATGTGTTGTATGAACCGCTACAGGAATGTGATACTAAATTGTAAAAAAAAACCATTGGGGTGGGGGCCCTCCATACATGTAACTGAGGGATAGAATTTTTTTTTTAGTTGTACATAAGCGTGTGGGGTATTAATAGAAAGGTCTTTGAAAATGATATGAAGGTTTATACATCACATTTTTATTTAAGCAAATCTTTTTCGAGATATCAGGTCTCAAAATCGGAAAAATGTGTCCCCCCCCCTCTATTTTTTAAACTACGCGATATAAAATTCTGAAAAAAATATATGTTATGCACATTAATAAACTCTATCAACGATTTTTGGTTTGATAAAATTATCTCTTATAGTTTTTGAGGTAGGTTGATTTAACTGTATTTTTTTATAATAAATTGATAATGGTACGGAACCCTTTGCGCGCGAGTCCGACTCGCACTTGGCCGGTTTTTTTAACTTTTTGGCGCCACGTCAAATACAAAAGCTGTCACTCAGACGCCACGTCAAAAAAAATTCAAATCTGAATTTGAGCTTTACGCACGTGCGTGTAGGTTTATATTGCTCTGTGGACCAGGACTTATATATCGGTCCTTGGCGGTGAACCTGCGCTGCCAATATATCGGTCGTTGGCGTCCAAAAGGTTAATTTTTATAACTTTGATATACAAACGGTCTATGTTACTAATATAGGTCCCTATTTTGTAAAGGTTAGGTTTTTAACTAAGTTGTAGTTTGTTAACATGCAGGCTTCTTTTGCCATATTCTTTATAAAAGATAATGGAATTTAGGTGTTGACATTATTAATAGTTCGCAAAAATTAGCTCCCATTTCATACTAACCATTGTGTGAGTAGTAAAGTGACATAAAATTACAACTTTGTCCGCTTAAAATACGAATATTTACTAAAACGCAACATTGCATATTAAATAGCAAAGGCGTTTATTAGTCGATAAAAATAAATGGTGCACAATTATAGAACAATTATTTAATCGTCGGACAAGCAAAACTCACTAAGTATTCTAAGTAACAAATACCTACTTGAAATAAAGCTCGTATCTCAGTTCCAATTCAGTACAGACATACGACGTTGCTAAGAGGAGTGACAGTTGTTAAAATAGTGAGTTTTGGTTATCGACCGACGAAATGCTTTTTCTCGAAATAGGTTTCTTTTTGTTTTGATGCTCAGTTTGTTACTGATTAAGACCTGGATTATTGCACCTGTGAGTTCTTACGTGTAAGTTGTTGGGATAGGGATGGAGCTATACTAAGGAATGAGAGGTGAATATAGCTATCTCATTCCTTAGTATAGCTCCATTCCTAAGACTGACGTAAGAACTTACAGGTGTAATCCCAGCCTAAACTATACAGACAAAAATATAACAATTTTAAATGCCTATCTGAACTTACGTACGTACATTTAGAGCTGCTTTTTCAATACCCGGGTAACAGTATCTGAAGGGTCCACGGAAAAAACATATCCAGTACTTAAAAAAAATCAGGGCAAATTCACACCTTAAAGGTGGTTTTTCCTTCTGTAATTTGAATTAACTAGACATGTTCTTTCCGTGGACCCTTCATCTGTCAAATAAAAGTAAGCACTGTTATTTTTTCTCTCATAACTTGAGTAAAGGATATGATAATTTTAACTAACATGCTTTCAACAGGATTGAAAAATCTGCCCTTAGAAAGTGTTAGATTATATAATTTCCCATACAAACGCCAACACAGTTAACCCTTCGTATGGTCTAAGCACGGATCAGTGACGAGGAAACTATTGAGATAAACTATCTGTCCTTCTTTTATTAATATACTAAGTAAAATACGGGAAATCTATCTCGCAGCGACATACTGTCGCACCAATCATGTGCTAAACGTGCAGGGGACATACTTTGCGTAGTTTGCTATAGAAGACATTGTCCAGTACCCTTTATACGTGGGTGACCCGTAATGGAAATGCCACGTAGTAACTGTAAAAAAATCTAAGTTTTTTTTTGATAATTTTAATGGTGACCCAGGGGAAAGTTATGCAACGAGGGATAAAAAAAGGTGATAGATTCGTAAAAAAATGCAGGAAAGCGGACCCTGGCAAAGGCCGGGATAACGCTAGGTAGAAGAAGATTCGAAAAAAAATAGTTACCTTTGAAATGTCGATAACCGTTATACACATGTCGATAACTCATGACTCAAGAATCACCCTGTATTTTCGTCCAGTCCACATGTCTGACTGTCAATGTCACAGCTCTTTTCATATAAAACGTATTAAAATAGTTCAACGCCTTTTAGCTTGCAATATTTAGTTTTT
>JALPQI010022371.1:0-23821 GCA_025490895.1 Thaumatotibia leucotreta
AATAGACATAGCAGGTGATGTCTGACAGCGCGTCGGTCACGTGATGCGGCGTCTGGTCCGCGCAAGTGACGTCATACGTCAAGTCCAGCTGCCGGTCACCCTTGTTCAGCCGGTATTTAGACTTGGTCAGGTCCCGCCAGTTTCTACCTGGATATCAGTAAATAAATAAATATTATGGGACAATTTTAGGTACACAAATTGATATAGCCTATGGGAACAGTATGGCTAATTTTAAGGCTTGACGTGTTATGGGTATGAAGCAACAATGTATATGATAGATATATAGACAGAAATTAAATTATATACCGAGAATAATAATTTTTAGGGACACCCAATTAGCGTGAGATTAAAAACCTTAATTGAGGAGTGTCTTTTCAAAAGGGCTTATTTCCACTTTCAACTATTTTTTAACTATGAATGTAGTTTTGCTAAAACTAGAGAAATACATGTATGTTTTGATTTTCAAGTTCTAATAAGCCTCTTCTTGTCCTCCAAAATGTTAAAATATCAAAGTCCGTATCAAAAGGGCATATTTCTCTCTTATACTAAGAAAATGATACGAGCTTTTAGAAGTGTATATTTTATTATGATAACTTATTATTAAGTACTTTTTGTAGAAATGAAGGATTTGTAAAATTTCCTTGAAAAACAGCTTTTGTATTATTGGATAATCTTACAAGTCCACAACAAAACGGCTTAATTCTAAAAGTTTTGCATCAAAAGGGCTTAATTCTGAAAATGTATGGTATATAAACTTAATAATGAAGTTGATAAAGCAATATATTTAGTGGCATAACATTTATATCATCTCACTTAAGGACTATATCAAAAACACAGAAAGAATATCGAAATGAAAACCGTGGATTTATGTTTTTATCAATTTCCCAAAAAAAGTTACAACTAGAAATAAGCCCTTTTGAAAAGACACTCCTCAATTGCAGTCACGCTTGTAAAGACAATTAAATACGATATCTTTAGGAATTTAAACTTATCGGCATTTTTACAATCATGTGTAAGTGTAATTAATGTTTTAGCCTAGTGATGTGCCGTTACCGTAATTTACGAGAATTAAGAGAATCTTGTGGTAACTTTCTCGGTAAGATTACCAATATCGGTAATTAATGAGAAAGTTGTCTAAATACACACATTTTCATTATTATTTTTCCAGGATAGTATTTAGTTGACTAGCCATGACTTATGTAGAAATTTTCAAAACTATCCGTAGGCGGGAACTAGTTTATTACCAAAATTACGGTAAATTACGGGCGTAAATTACCGAAAATTTTCTCCGCGAACGTTCTCAGGTAAAATTTCCTATAGAAAACTTTAATGTTTTCAATTATATTTTTATTTTTTTCTACTAGTGCACATTAAATATTGTTAAAATGTGAACTCGTACATTAACGAGTATACAGGGTGTTTGGGATAACGATGTAGGAATTTCTGCAGGTGGTAAAGGATACTAATTGGAAGAGTTTGAATCCTATTTACCTTAGTCCAATATGTGACTGATTTTTTTTAAATCACGTTTTTCAAAATGTTTAGTTTTATACCAAAAATTTACTTTAAAAGTTAAATTTAAAACAAAATATGCAATAATTAGCATTGATTTTTTTATAATTAACATAACAATTAGTTGAGTAATAAATAAATAAAAAATTGAACTCCCACTTGCCACACACAACATTTTTTTAATAATTTTTCTAGTTCATCATTACTGATTTCTAACAGTAAATAAAAAATTATCAGCCTGTGAAAAAAAAGTAGTCGGGATATGAGTCTTCCTATTCGTGTAAAAACATGCTTGATTTTCTAGGTTTTGATTACAAAAAAAAGTACTACAAAATAGCAATTAGTTCAAAAGTTATCGTCGATCAATTGTTGAACGCAGTCATCAAGCAAAATAAGTTTCTTGTAGTTAGTAGGCAAGTGTGAGTACAATTTTTTTTATTAAAAATTAAAAATAGGGTTCAAACTCTTCAAATTAGTCTCCTTTACCACCTCCAGAAATTCCTACATCGTTATCCCAAACACCCCGTATTTTAAAATGATAAGTTCTGCACCATTAAAGTAACAAAAATGATGTAATTGATGTATGTTGTATGGGAGCCTTATTAAATATTTATTTTAATTTACTTTTTAGTGTTCGATGTTATAGCAGTAACAGAAATACATAATCTGTAAACATATTAACTATGACGGTTTATGAGATACAGCCAAGGCGAGGCTTTGGCAGTCAGCCTAGATATAGCGAAGGCGTTCGATCGGGTCTGGCATAGGGGCCTTTTGTCGAAGTTGCCATCTTATGGGCTGCCCGAGGGATTATGCAGATGGATAGCTAGCTTTTTGTCCGGCAGACGCATTCGTGCCGTAGTAGACGGTAGCTGCTCTGATAGCATGGACATAAACGCTGGCGTCCCGCAAGGCTCTGTGCTATCCCCAACGCTGTTCCTTCTGCATATCAATGACATGTTGTCTATCGGCGACCTCCATTGGTATGCGGATGACAGTACTGGGGATACTTTTTAAATGAAATGAAATGAAAAATTTTTACACAGGCCGTGCTAATATCCCTCGCTCTGTGGTACTGGAAAGTCGCGGAAAACTTGTGTCTGACATCGAGAACACTTTATGGAGTCTCGTTATGGGGTCGGGATAACCTTGTCAGGTTCAACCCCACAAAGACACAAGTTTGCGCGTTTACCGCTAAAAAAACCCCATTTACTGTGGCTCCAAAGTTCCAAGACACAGTTCTTACCATATCAGGGAGTATTGGGATCCTCGGAGTCGACATTTCCAACGACGTCCAATTCCGATGTCACCTAGAGGGAAAAGCTACGCTGGCATCCAAAAAGCTCGGTGTGCTCAATAAAGCGAGGGGATACTTTACTCCGGGGCAAAGACTTCTGTTATATAAGTCGCAAGTCAGACCCCATATGGAGTATTGCTGTCACCTCTGGGCAGGAGCACCTGTATACCAGCTTGCACCCTTTGACTCGGTTCAGAGACGAGCTGTCCGAATAGTCGACGATCCCAGACTCACAGGCGGTATTGAACCCTTAAGTCTAAGGAGTTCGCCTCCTTATGTGTGTTCTATCGTCTGTACAATGGGTTGTGCTCTGAAGAACAGTTCGACATGATGCCAACGTCCACTTTTCATCATCGCACCGCTCGCCACCGACTGGGCGCTCATCCTCACACCTTGCAACCTAAATGGTCGCGCTCCGTGCGGTTTCAGAGGAACTTCCTCCCGCGGACGGTCCGTCTGTGGAATGAGCTCCCTGCCGAGGTTTTGCCGTTGGACTACAGTATGGGGTTCTTCAAAAGAGGAGTGTACAAGTTCTTATTGGGTCGGCAACGCGCATGTGACACCCCTGGGGCTGCAGGCGCCCATAGGCTACGGTGACTGCTTTCCATCAGGCGGGCCGTATGCTTGTTTACCACCGACATGGTATAAAAAAAAAGGCCTGGTGACAGAAGGATGGACAGACAGCGGAGCGTTAGTACACTTTTGGTACGGACCAATAAAAATGAGTAGGTAACAATCACCGCTAAACCCTTTAAATTTTACCTGCAAGTGCTACCTTAGATAACACGATGAGTAACAAAAGATCTTATGATTTACGAGCAAAGTAACAAAATTACCACATAAATAGGTGCCTGAGCCAGATAACATTAAAATATTTATTTGAAAGTACCACGTGAAGCGATAAAATAATTTAACATAATAACATGTTTAACCTCCTGAGGCCTGGTGACGTCACTTACTTCAACCGAATTTTAACTTTGACACTATATCTATAAAGTAAAATGTTATGTAATATATATATGACTCGGGGCCTCACGAGGTTAAGCAAAAAGGTATGAAATAACTTTCGTTAAGAAAACAACACGAAAAATAATAAAAAGTTTGATATTTGTAAACAAATTTTAAACATGACCAAACATTCTTAAGCGGTAAGTTACCGAGAAATTTCCGTAATTTACCGTAATTTCCATCGATGAGAATGACCGTAATTGCGTAATTTACCGACGGCACATCACTATTTTAGCCTCATGCACTTTTTTATGTAAGTCCACCAGTTTTGTTACGGTTTCAAATCCATTTTGCCAATCACTGGTTATCCTGCCATTCCTGTGTTTCTGTATACCTTGCTTTATATTTAGCATGTTAGGTAATTACAAACACTAAGGAAGGGCTCAGTTGCAAGCATGATAGCTGGATTGTTTCGTAAAAGTTTGTCCTTAGCAATCTACCCACTTTTTGCAAGTAATGAAATATTAAAGGGAAATGTGTTAATATTACTGTAAATATTATCACAATTATAATAATTTAAAAGACTTGATTCTTATTTATTTATTCAATCTTTATTGCACAATAAATAAAGTACAAAAGGCGGACTTAATGCCATAAGGCATTCTCTACCAGTCAACCATTAGGCCAACCAGAAATTAAAAGTATTGGTGCGGTGAAAGACACAAGTAAAAGAAAATTAAAACAGCAAACAAAAAAAAAATACTACAATACATGTGATCTTATGATGATAGTTAATAATATTATGATTTTGTGAAGCACATTAAGATGTCAAATGGGTCAATCACTTTTTATCCTGTCATGTGACCCAGGGGACAAAAATGTTGCCTAGTTTGGTTGAAGAAAGTCTCCTACTAACATGATTAGGGTTGACCCACCATGGAAAGTCCATGTAACCAAATAATCAAAGTTTTGTACATTTTAATGCTATTAAACTTTGATTTCAAGGGTAACCCAGGAGAACATAAATAACCATAGCAACAGCTGACACAAAAAACGTGGTTGACTCTAATATAAGTAAATTAAAAAATACTGTTATATATTGACATGTGGGTAGGTATGAAGATCTGTCGGTACCCTCAGTTTTGGTTCTATTGCCAGAGACAGCATAAATACATAACAAATACTTACCACATCTCGAAGAGAAATCGGTAACCCAGGGCACCATGAAGTGTGCTTGTGGGTCATTCGCTGATCTCCCAGCCAGTGTGTTCAAGTGCAGTAGATAATCCAGGTTGGATATCCGGCCGCGCACCCACAACATGCACAACTTCTCAAACTGCACCAAATCATTCCTACAACCATCCCCCCACTTTCTCTGATTCGTAGCCGGTGTGACTTGTTTACTCTTGGTCTGCTCATAAATCAATGAAGCATCCAGTGTCTGAATATTATTAGTTATCGCTGGCACTATCTGTAGCCACATATTCTCTGTCAAATAAATATCTTGCAACGAAAGTGTACCAATACTTAATCCTCGGTCACTCATTGCTTTAAAAACATTCAGCAGTTGATACACTAAGAACAATCCACGCCCATAATTCATATCTATAAGGTTAGGGCTAAAATTTAAACAGTCTAGCAAGTTATTTTCATAATGGCCTCTGTATATTATATGGTAGTTATTGTCAGTCTCTAATATGAACATAGCTGCTAATAAATTGACATGGGTTTCATAAGACTTGGAGACATGCTTGTTAGGAATGATTTCTTTGTACTCTATAATCCTGCCGGAGCCGTCACTCTTTATCCTAATTATGTTACACCCGTACAACCGCAGCAAAACTTCCGAAAGCAGTTGGTCATGCTCCAGTAAGTTCACAATAGCACTCTCTTTCGAATTCTCGTTATTCTGACAATATTTCTTATAAGACTCCTTCCAAAGATTCCTGTGGTTGTTTTGCGAGACATATTGGAGTAGCTGCGAGAAAGTTAGAGGAGTTTCTGGGCTCGTCTCGTGAAGTTTGTACCGCGGAAGGGGCAGCACCTTGGACACTTTTTTTTGTAATACCTACAAAAGAAAGGCGTTATACGTTATTCATTCTGTATATGTATGCGTTGATTTCACTTATGAATAGTTACGTACCCTAATGAATATAGTCCGCCAAGGATAAGGAACACTTTCACCAGCTTGTAACGCAAAATCTACATTGTTCACCGTGTTATCAACTTCTAAGTTCTTCAGCCATTTCTTAAGCCAACTGTTGTGCACGACAACGCTGAACAAATTTTCTGAGGCAGTAGTGAATATATTCTTATTGCTTATGCCTAATTCCTTAACAATATTATCCATTTCTAAAAACTAAAATCTTTTGTTTTGTTTTCGTCAGGTAGGTTAACAAAATTGACATTTCAAATTTGGGTTTGACAGATCGATTACATTAACGTATATGGCAACACTGATGGTGCATGAAGCGCGCTACAAGCTGCACAACTAACGCGTGCGGCTTAAAATACATTACTGCTTAATTAAGTGCACCGAATTGTAGAGTATTTTCGAGCGCCGCAATGTATCACAATTATATTGCATTATTATTATGTTATTGGGGGAGGCCTATGTCCAGCAGTGGACGTCTTTTGGCTGAAATGATGATGATGATGATTATTATGTTATATTGTAAATTTAAGGCTACCAAATCGGTTTTAATAATTAGTGTTTGTTGTTCTTTGGTTTGTTACATTTCTCTCGGCGTATGGATTCCTACTACTAAGAAGTCTAGGGATGTCACTATCATCGGAGTTTAATACCCAAAAGGGATGCTAGGCTTTTCAGGGTTCAAGTTTCCTTAATCTCAAAAAGCGCTGCTAATAGCACTTACAGAGATTATAATTATTATTTTATTACTGATACGTTCTAGCTTCATTCTCGTGCAACTTATTTCGAGTATTTTCTCTAATTCGTTGTTATTTTATCAATTATCACTATGATTTTTAGGGATCGATACTAAAGCCGCTACCCGATTCGCTTACGAGTGGGAAGCGGATTTGGAATTCTCATAAAACATAAACACACATTTGTTACATTCGTTTAATTCCACTATAAAAATAGTATTCATACTATCAAAAATATTATAAAATACAATAAACTTCATAATGTAGGAATGTAGGGTAACAACAGCACCAAACTTGAGGAACTTTTATCACAGTGAATGTTTTTAATTGAGTCAAAGCGAACACTTCAAAATCGAATTTTATGGAAGATGTGGCCGTATTGCAGCAAAATATGGTCACTTCCCAAATAATTATATTTTGAGATGTGGCCGTATAGCAGGCACGCGACGAGAGACCTGTTCAGATATTAAAGAGCACAATGGCAGCTCCGATATATCTGTTGGTGACTGGGCGCCCTTAGTGAAGTTCAGAAACAAATATTGTTCAACAAGATAATAAATTGGTCCAACATTAAATGTCCAGCATTATCAACTCTTAATATTAATGATATCTTAATCATAGTATCAATTAAATGGTCAACAAGTGCGAGCTATTTTTAACCGGCTTTAAAAAAGAAGGTCCACAATTTATTTTTTTGTATGTTATCTCCGAGAATCGTGAACAGATTTATAATTTTTTTTAAATAGCAGAACGGGTTTGACCCCAAGATGGTACCGTTGGTACCGAGTCGGTGGCTAATGATGGGATCTTGGAGACATCGGTTGTAGGGTTTTTTTTTTTATTTGGGGATTAGTTCATACTAATATAAAACCTAACTTCGATCGACGTGTTGCGACGTGTGTGGAAAATAGCTCACTCTTGCTAACTACAGTTTATTATTCTGCAGGTCCTTAACATTATTTAACATAATATTTACTCCAATTTCCCAGAGATTCTCTTCATATAGGACTTCCAAAGAGCCTCCTTATACACAATAGCCTGTGTTTCAGGGCTCTTAGCTGCCACAATGCCTCTGCCGACCACCGCTATGTCCGCACCATTTTCCAAGACAACCTTCTCCGGAGTATTATAAACCTGGCCAAGGCTATCTCCGGAGGTCTCCAGCTGGACTCCGGGAGTGAGTTGGATGAGGCCGGGGTCTTTGTAAGTGTCTTTGTTTTGGCAGACGAAACCAGTTATCAGGTCGGGGTACTTTGCTGACATTTCTACGGTTGCTTTGGTGTAGTCTGCTGTTATTAAGTTGCCCTGAAAATATTAAAATAAATATTTATTATGCCACATGTTCACACCAGAACAGTAACAGAGTGGACCACCTTTACCAATACAAAGAGGAAGAGAGGTAGACCTCGGAAAAGATGGCCGGACATCTATGGATGAGAAGAATCCAATATAGGCAAGACTGGAGAATGCTGGAGGAGGCCTAATCATAACAGAAAAAAAAAACTTTGTACCAAGGCCTTTGTACCTTTGCCTTTGTACCAAATATAAATAAATAAAATCCCACATGTTACATAAGTAAACCCAGTCCCATGCCCCACGGTAAGCTCAAGTCAAGCTCCATCCATATTAGATATGGATACCATAATATGGGTAATCATCATCATCAGCAGTGTTATTCACTAAGGAAACCACCTTGCTGTCAGCGCTGTGTCAGCGCTGCGGCAGCGTCGAGCCTAAAAATGGTATTCATTAATGTACTTTAAACGACACTAGTGCTCGGCGACGAATGCGGCGTAAGCTGGAACTACACTGCGTCGAGAGTTTGACGTTTAATGTACGAACTTCGTATTCTCTAACGAAAAACAGCGACGAACTCGCCCACAACCCACAACCTCGCTCACAGCCTCGATTCCTAATGTCAAATAAAACAGCTAGGATTTTAGACAAGGCTGTCTCGACGTCGAGCTCGTTGACGAACGCAGCGTCGAATGTGTGAATAAGAGAATAGCATAGCAGTTTATACTGTCCTCTACTGGAAAAAGGCCTCTCCTATTAACGCGTATGGACGCATTAGAATAGAATAGAATAATCATTTATTTGTAGACTTTGTAATCCTTAAAAAAAATACTATATTAACTTCAGCGTGATGCTGGTGTGAGCCAGCGCTGATCTTCCGATGGGACCATCAGGTGAAAAACACCAAGGGTAATGAAAACACAATACGCAATGTAAACTTAGGAGGTAAAACTGATGATACTAATTGTAAAATCGATAATGATTTTTTATTTTTTTTGGTAACAGAGCAGTCACGCCTTCGACAAATAAATAGACTTGACAGAAGAGGGTATCAGGATATGGGCTTACATCGGTTGTTTTCAACTGTCTACCTGAATTATAAATAATAAAAATAATAATCATATTATTATTATTAGAAGCGGTGGTGGCTCAGTGGTTTAGACGTATGACTTTCAATCCGCAGGTCGTGGATTCAAATCCTGGCCCGTACCAATAAGTTTTTCCGAAACTTATGTACGGAATATCACATGATATTTACCATTAGCTTTCGGTGAAGGAAAACATCGTGAGGAAACCTGCATACATCCACGAAGAAATTCAAAGGTGTATGTGAAGTTCCCAACCCGCTTAGGGCCAGCGTGGGGACTATAGCCCAATCTCTCTCATATATGAGAGGAGGCCTGTGCCCAGCAGTGGGACATTATATAGGCTAAAATATTATTATTATTATTCAGTTACCTCACTACTCATCTCCGCCAGTAAAAAGACACCCCTGCTGACCCCATTAGTGGAGCCACTCAATGCCTTCAAAATGCCTTCTCCTGGCAAGGAGTGCACCGTCACACAATCCGCCCACTCTCCAACTTTGTACAGCCCTTTCAAGTACTGAAGCGACACAGTGTTGCCAATATCTGCATATTTCCTATCTTCTAAAATTAAAAAGTTAAATCTTTGAGCCAGCTGCTTGATTTGCTTCACGAAATCAGTATTAAAGTCTTCTATTATGTCAACATGGGTTTTGACTAAGCAGACATGTTCCCCAACTTTTTCAAGCAGGTCGAGGATTTTTGCTGTCGAGGTCAAATCCGCTGAGATGCAGAGGTTGGTTCTTTTCTGGGCTATTATTTGGAACAGCTGCTTTGCAATCTGGTTTGTGGCAAGCTCGGCTCTCTTCTCATATGGCAGTGTGGTTCTATTAACTGGTTCCTCTGAAAATATAAATCAAACCTTATTATATCTAAACTTCACAATGACTGTAAACTTCGTACACAAAAAAAATCTAGTTGCACATGTCGTGTTCATCATATAGTGTTCATGTGTATAATTTTTTTACTTATTCTGTTGGGATAAAATTAACAAAATTTATACCCATTTACTTTTATATGTCACTTTAACAAAGTTCAACAATTGGAGCCCTAGGCCACTCAGGGGCCTCCAGGGTTTCAATTGGTTGAATGTACATTTGGTATGGATTAATTTACTGCTAAGGTAGAAAGAAGGTAGATTTTTACAATGTAAAATGTACTATTGTCAGACAAGTTGTTCATAATGAAATAGATGGAGCAGTGAGAGACTATGAGAGATATTTGTTTGAGTTTGAACCTTAAAAATCAAAATAACTATAAAAATACATACTAATTGTTGGTGCCTTAGTAGTTCTGAAATATTCTTTGACACTCTCAGCAGTTTCTGTAGTAATTTTGCCATGTTTCACCAAGATATCAATAAATTGTGTCATAGTGAACAAGGATTTCATTTGAACACCATTCCCTTCAAGGTTTTGCCTGCCACCCTGTTCCCGATCCAATATAATTAGAGCTTCTTCAACTTTTAGGCCTTCTTTGTTTAAATCTCTTACAGTCTCCATGACACTAGATCCGGAAGTAACTATGTCTTCAATTATCAGACAGGTCTCTCCAGCCTTGTAGTGGCCTTCAATCATTTTCTTTGTCCCATAGCTTTTTGCTTCCTTACGCCTCATAAGCATAGGTTTTTTGGCTTGGATACTGAGAAGAGTAGCAACCGGTAGAGCTGTATATGGCACGCCACATAAATGATGGCAGTTGTTACCCTTTACAGCCAACTCGTATAATAAAGTTGATATTGACTCCTGTAAAATGCAAATACACATGGCAAGTTATATCAGAGTGTTTCTCAAAAAGTTTGTACAATAGAATCACATCTTCAATACTATTGATAAAAATTGATAGGCTGGAGTCAATGATGCTACTACATATTAGCAATGTAACAAATATCGGTATTGGAATATTCGCGAATGCGAATATTGGGTATTATACATACATATACACAAACATTAGATTATGCTGGTAGAAAATGTCCAAAGGCATTAAGTTATTAACTGAAATATAAAATTTTATTCATCATTCAGTTAAAATGTATCATTTTTAGAGTCGGATGTTTATACATATACCTAGACATCTAGGTTTTAAGGTCAACTAAGAATGTAGTACTTCCTGCCTTAAGTAAATGAAATAATTAGATAAAAATACTCACAATATTCGCGTCAATTTCTTGCGAATGCGAACACAAATGTGAATATTTTAATACATGCAAATATTCGCGAATGCGAGTATTCATTACATCGCTACTGCATATGTCACAAAATGTTTGTATGGAATGTTCCTTTTTTGTTACCAGATTCCTATACATTATTGGTAACAGAAATATCTGCACACATATTGCATGAACACATCTAAATTAAGCAGTTTCAGGGCAGTGTATCCTTTACCTCATTTAGTAGTAGTATAATTGATCTTGGCTTTTATGATCTGCCCATTAGGTAAATCGGAAGCTGAATTTTGCACGACATGGTGGATGTTGCTTAGCGGTTTCGCTAAATCATACAATGGCGGGTTTCCACGATATACCTAGGAATTTCGATTACCCGCTACCACATATAAATATATAGAAAACATCCTAACAAATATAAAATGTTGAATAATTACCATAACAGCGGGGTAACTGACTATAACCCTCAGGTCGAAGTATACCGGCGTTTTTATCCCACTCTTGGTCATAAAGTCGCCAAATTTAACAGCATCGATGCTAAATAACTCCACGGCCAATTCCTCGAGCTTGTTTTCGAAAGCCATCTTTGATTTTATAATAAAAAATATGTATTAATTTTGGGTGCTCACTGCACGAAACACGACAGCTCATACACAGCACGTGAACTTGACAGTGACAGTTGTCACAGTTGACACTGTATAATAACACCTTGCCACTTTAGCGGCCCTACAGCGAAAAACGAAATTCGTAAATTTCGAAGATTTGTCTCTCTCACTCTAATGATGCCTTCGTTTGAGTGACAAAGAAAAATCCTCGAAATTTACGAATTTTGATTTTCACGTTAGTAGGCCTGCGGCCCTACCGCGAAAGTCGAAATTCGAAAATTTCATGCATTTGTCTCTCTCACTCTAATGACGCCTTCGTTTGAGTGACAGAGAAAAATAGTAGGCCTACACGTGAACTTGACACAGTGTTCCGTCTAGAACCAATGCTTATACTGGGTGACATCGGAGTCGTGATCCAAACTGTGAGAAACGTGATGGTCATTCTCAACAAGGTTTCCCATGGAACAAATATGAATATCGTGAAAAAAAAAACTGATTTCATACCGAACAGTGCGGAAATGTTCATGGCTTCCAGTCTCGTTTCATAATTATGTAAACACATTGGAAAGGATTATATAAAAAAGGAAAGGATTGTATGGAGAAATGTATACATATTAATGAACTCGAACTTTACTAGTCGTAAAAAAAGTATGTTTGTTCATATAGGTCCCTGGAGAACATTGTTAGGAAGACCATCTTAACACGTTTCTCACAGTTTGGATCACGACTCCGATGTTACCCTGTATATCATTGTCTAGAACAAGCTAGTTGGACAAAATTCAGTACCAAATTTCTACTAATAATGATAATGAGTAATTAGACAACCTAAACAACTTTTGGAAACTCCTAAATCAATTAGTAAATTATGTTCAACTAAGGGCTGATTTTTCAATCGCCAAATAAACCTATCCATTAGTTAAAATTATCACCATCCTTTTCTAAAATCATCAGTGAAAAAAGGACAGGGCTAACATTTATTTGACAGGTACTGTTAACTGGGGATTGAAAAATCAGTCCTAAGTATATTATTTTTTGAGTCCTAAGTCATAAGTTGCAAAAGTTAGCTTATGAGGTAAGTGCAATATGCCCTATTACGAGCAAAGTTACTTATTATAGCATTAATTACGAGGGGTGATTCAAAAGTAATGATAATCGGTATTACTGAATACCTACAGGTATGAGTGTTCTACTACTTTCATTATTAATTATTCGTAACTCGTGTCGATTTAAAACACTCGGTCGTGTTTTAAAACATCGGCACTCGTTTCTAATTTCAATTTTTTCGTACTTGTGTCGTAATGTACTATTGTATGCTCATCTAAAATTGTTACGGATATTTAAATCTACGACATTAATCTACGACAGCAGATTTTTTTGTAAATCTCTAAAGGAGAACATTACCCAAAACTACATATTATTTTTAAAGAATACCTATATTTTTTTAATGATATGCAAAAATGAAGGCATAAATGTGTATTATATTATATCAAGATCAATAAAAATGAGTCCAGGCCTGCTACCGCGAACACCGAAGTTCGCAAATTTCGGGGATTTTTCTCTGTCACTCTAATGACGTCTTCGTTGGAGTGACAGAGACAAATCCCCGAAATTTACGAACTTCGGTGTTCGCGGTCATCATCAAAATATTATAACTTCACTTGCCTACGAATTATTATCGGAACCAATGTATAAAATTGTTCACATTCTATGGGAAATTAATATGAAATAGCTCTAGAAATTTTACTGTTAACACTGAAAAAAAAATCGCCCGAAAGTCTATTTTGTATCGAAATCATGGAGTGAACTTAAGCTTTTGACCCCAAAAGTTCTTAAAAACAGATTAAAAGAAATGTCCATTAGTTGAATTTACCTCATAGCCGGGGATTGAACCCACGACCGCTGCGTAGTAGCCGTGCCGTGCATGCTACCCCTTGACCACAAGCGCGTGTACATACAATGTATCTGTTTCATTCACATTAATAGCGGCCAAGAAGATGTGTTAACGGTGGCAGTCCTGTCACGGCTTACGGGCTTAGGCATCAAAGAAAAACTTCAATGGTGCGATGTAGAACATTCCGAGTTTTCTCTTCAAACATAATATTTAAACATAAAACTTGACTATACATTAACAATCTACATACAACTTAGGGACGGACTGCTGATTCATCCATAATAAATATTACCTACAAAGCAGAATTGTTGTCTAACTAGTCGTGTGGTCACTTTACCTTGAATTGACCTTGTATCTTAATTTAGTCGACCTAAGTTTCAAATCAATAGTATTCATAAGTTGAAGTGTCGTTTCACCGGCGTACGCGTGTTTTGTCCCAAAAATGCCGCTTTGTAACAGTGGGCGTTGTACCAGTGCAGCGAAATTGGTCGGGAAAACTGCCGTTATAACGGGATGTAACTCGGGAATTGGAAAGGAGACGGCTTTAGATTTCTATAAAAGAGGTAAGGTCAATACGGGTAAGACCATCAAGACCGTCTACCAGGATTTCCGAACCTGACTTAACAGTAGAAACCACATATGAATATCATGCCACTTTCCTTAAAAAATAAATTTTCCGGACTTACCCACACTGACTTATGTTACGGTACTTTTGGACGATTTCGATATTTACACCACACGCGAAGACGTTAGCCTCTAACCCAGAGTTGTGGTCAAGAATATATGGTTAACCGGTTAACCCCGGGTTAACAGGCTCATCTTGGAATGTGCATTTGGCTGAATTAGGATTGAAGTAAAATTGTTTAAGTAGTAAATACAACGTTCTTCACAATGCATATGCTCAGAAAGTGCCCCTATTAAGGATAAATATATGGACAAAAAGTAACACTTATCCACACTAGTGGGAAAATGAATTACTATAGTAGGTAGGTATTTTTCTACACTGCATTCCTCGCATAAACCATTGTATATTCATCATCACCATCATCATATCAGCCGAAAGACGTCCACTGCTGCACATAGGCCTCCCCCAAAGATTGCCACAATGACTGGTCCTGTGCCACGCGCATCCAGTGGACTCCTACGACCTTCACCAGGTCATCGATAATTACTTCTCGATTAGTCTATGCATAAACTGAAGGCGTCTCGCAACAAGGCGAACCATATATCTTACATGCCTTCACGTATCGAACAAACCATCTTATGCTATTAGATCGTTTTTCTGTTACAGGAGCCAGAGTCATAATGGCCTGTCGAGATTTGGAAAAGGCTGCAGCCGTCAAATCTGAAATAGAAGAGAAATGCAAGGACGTCGACGGCACAGGCGAGCTGGTTCTTGTTAAATGTGATCTCTCTTCTTTAAAGTCCGTCCGGGAATGTGCTCAAACTATCTTAGATACTGAAGGACTAATCTCGATCTTGGTTAACAATGCTGGGGTGATGATGACTCCTCAGAGCTACACGGAAGATGGTTTTGAAATGCAATTTGGGACGAACCATTTAGCTCATTTTCTGTTGACTTTGCTGCTGCTTCCTCGCTTGAGAAATAGCACTCCGGCTCGGATAGTGACGGTGTCATCTGTACTTCATGCCAGTAAGTCTTTTGGATGCATTAGACATAATTGATATCAGCTTCTGGTTCAGGTAATGCGAAACCGGGTATTTATATATGAGCTTAACCGTTAATACCCGGTTGTTTTATAAAAATCGTAGCAGCTAGGCCTGCTACCGCGAACACCGAAGTTCGCAAATTTCGGGGATTTTTCTCTGTCACTCTAATGACGCCTTCATTGGAGTGACAGAGACAAATCCCCGCAATTTGCGAACTTCGGTGTTCGCGGTAGCAGGCCAGGTTTTGTAATTTCCATTCCAATTACAATATAAAAAAAATATATTTCACGCTTATTCATAAAAAGATAGTAAAGCGATCTCATTGCTCAGTGAACCAGAAAAGGCCTACCGCGGATTGAAACAATCGAAAATTTCGAGAATCTGTCTCTGTTACTCTAATTAAGGGTGAAACAGAGATAAATCGTCGATATTCACGATTCCCAAAGTTCGCCGAAGGCTGACACGGGCGTAAAACCCACATGCGACGGATACTTATTGTAGGATTTAGAAGAAATATATATTTTTTGTACTCCATATACTTACTATAGATCAAATCTCCAACTCTTCCTGTACTAACAGGAAGAGTCGACGGGATTGAAGTGTCGCTGACGCCGACCATTCATTTATTAAAGATCGATGACGGGCAGCAGCGTTATCGTAATGGAAACATTACTGCTATGCTATTCTCTTATTTACACATTCGACGCTGCGTTCGTCAACGAGCTCGACGACCGACGAGACAGTCTTTACTTCGACGAACTCTCGACGCAGTGTAGATCTAGCTCACGCCGCATTCGTCGCCGAGTGCTAGTGTCGTTTAAAGTTCATTAGTGAATACCATTTTTACGCCGCAGCCACGACATCGGTCTAAGGCGACCGGCTTAGCGGAAAACGTATGGTGCTCCCTCTCGTACCCATATCGGCATCCAGCTCCGACTTATGGATTCGCTCGCGGCTGGTTGCCTTAGACCAATGTCGTGGCCGGGGCATTAGGCTTGACGCTGCCGCAGCAAGGCGGTTTCCTTAGTGAATAACACTGCTGCTATCGCCAACCCGCTTGCCCGGCGTGGTGATTATGGGCCTTACCTCCTAATGTGTCCGCATGATTAATAGGAGAGGCCTACGTCTAGCAGTGGACTCCATAAATACCTTAAATAACTTTTTAGCGAATTGTGTTTTTTTGTTCTGTATCTCTTTTTAGGATATGACATCAACTTTGACGACTTAAATTATAAAAACAGGCCGTATAATTCTGCAGAAGCGTATTCTCAGAGCAAGCTAGCAAATGTTTTGTTCTCCAAGGAACTGGATACTAAGCTGAAGGTAGATAAACACATTTTATAATTTATTTAACACAAATATATTATTGCTTTTGATAGTGTGTATTTTCGTAGCTTGCTAATATGAAGGGACATTGAGAGCGTAGTATGGCACTGGATAGGTACACTTCATGCAATTGGAATCGCACACCTTCCGTCCTCCGCAAAAAATCTTTGAAATCTTACAAAACATTATTAAAATGGCTTTTACATGATGTCAAATTAAATAATTACCGTGTAATGGCTGCAAAACTTGTGTTCGATTTGGATCGGAAACCACAGAGTTGTCGTTTTAATGTAAATAAAGTAGTTACCTATAATCATCTTTATAAGCCTACATATACAGGGTGGAAAGGGACGACGTTCCATCCCGCTACCGACCGAGTCTACCAACCATTACGATGAACTTTCAGTATGGGAACAACATCGAAAGCGTTCATGGAAAATTGACTTTTCCATACTATTGAACTCTAACTAATCACTCACTTTGTATGAGGGGTTAATTTATTTTTTTAATATTTCGATGGTGGTCCCATACTGAAAGTTCATCGTAATGGTTGGTAGACTCGGTCGGTAGCGGGATGGAACGTCGTCCCTTTCCACCCTGTATTTTAAAGGCAGTAAGCAAAAGTGGGCAAGAAGTCTGCTCGCATACACAATTTAACCTAATCATTTGTTATTTATATGCGTGTAGTATATGTACGAAACTTATCACTGATATCAAGATCCATTTATTTGGGATTACTTCCGCGATACCGACATGCGAAACTAGCGTTAGTCAACTAATGCAGTGTTAATTTGCTCAATACGTTACAAACTTAACCGGATTTAACCCGTTAACCCGGGGTTAACTGACTAATCTTGGACCGTGTAAGGCCCTTAAAGATTAATCGTTTTTCTTCACAGGAGCATAATATAGAAGGCGTACATACATACAGCTTGCATCCAGGAGTGATCAATACCGACTTGAACAGGCATTTCGACGAGACCTACTTTTGCGGGGCACAAAAATTGTATGACGTTGTGACTTCGCCCTTCATCAAGTCCCCGGAACTCGGCGCTCAGACAACCATTTATTGTTCCATCGACGAAAAATGTGCGAATGAAACTGGATTGTATTACAGGTAATAGTTAACCGATTCGAACTCTAGGCCACACAGCAACTATTTTAAAGTGACATTAGAAATAAGGTGTAAGAAATATCTTACTGACGTATTTAAGTCGATGATTGCTCGACATGTTTCGACCCATTAAGAGGGTCCTCGTCCGGAGTACCCTCGGCCGAAGCGCAACGCGTACTCGTAAACATGTCGAGCAATCATCGACTTAAATGCGTGAGTAACCCGGATCTATAATATTTTAATGTTTGAGTCTCACGTTAGTTATAATTCTAAAATATCTTCATCATCATCATAGTCCACTGCTGGACGTAGGCCTCTCCTATTAACTATGCTTATAGACGCATTAGGAGGTAAAATATCTTACTGCTTATTATATTGACATGGTTCTAAAATGGAACATTTTTTTCTCCTATTAGAATCGAAAGATCTCGTGATCCTGAGTAGAACAAGCAAACTTGTCCGAATTAAATAACAAAGTGATTTCAACAACGGTTTGTGAAAACGCCCTTTGTTACCACCCCAACTCTTCCCGTGGGTGTCGTAAGAGTCGACTAAGGGGTCAAAGTGTCACTAATCATTTATTTATTGAAGATTGATGATGGGCAGCAGCGTCATCATAGTGGTCACACTACTGCGATCGCCAACCCGTTTGCACAGCGTGGCGATTACGGATACCTCTAGCGTCCAATGTTCATACGCCGTAGGAGAGGCCGTTGTCCAGCAGTGGACTGATATAGGTTGATGTGTATGTCGGAGACATATGAGTTACAAAATCTAGAAAACGATAAGCAATGTTTTGCTTGGAGTGGTCTTTGCTTGGTCCATGCAGGTAGATGATAAAAGAGGTTGGGATTGGGATCTACCCACCTATGAACAGGTGGCTGGTGACCTGACAGTATAAAAGGTCACTACTGCAGTGTTCATCAATTCATTCCCGTGTTAGACATTGAACGATTCATTCTTGTCTTGTTATGTGAAGGGTTTACATTCTTACGAAGGAAGTTATTTCTATGGGGCATGCATATGCATGGACGCAAGCTTAGAACTCTCCATTCGTTTTCTACTAGTGCGTAGATGCGTAGATACAGTATTCTGAGTACCTACTGTTAGTAACGAGTAGCTAGGAGGCAGATAACTAAAATCCTACCCCTCTTAGCTCGTCTGTCGTTCGGGCTCTCCGTCATGTATATATGTGATGTAATCCCATTTGTTCCAGTGACTGTGCTGTTAAGTCCCCCAGCAGGAAGGCCCAAAACGAAGAGTACGCTAAGAAACTATGGGAGGTATCCCTGGAGCTTGTTGGTCTGAAAGACTACGACCCGTTTTCAGCTGAGGACCATACTTTGAAGCGGAACGAGTAAAAATAAATTATAAAAAAACGCCCTCTACACACCCCGACTTAGTAGGTACAGTCAAGGGCAAAAATATGTATACACTTTTGCATCTTATTTTCACAGCATAAGATAAAAAAGTGTATACATATTTATGCCCTTGACTGTACCAACTAGCAATGTAGAAGTTGCAGCACATTCTCAAAATTGCGGGACAATACTCGGAAATTTCCGAGAATTTTAATGAGAATGTTTCAATGAGAACTTATTAAAAAAGTGTTATAAAGAATTTTTTATTTCAGAATTGAGTAAACAAGGCATAAAATATACCTTAAAAGGCATGTACTTACATACAACGGTTTTGGCATGATTAGATTGCTTGTCAAATTCAAATTGCCGAGAACATTCTCTATAGAAGTTTCGCAACTTGTGATATGAAACTTCTCCTCGGTACATTGCTAATACCAATTCAAAATGATGTTGTAATGTTTACCTTCCTAAACTAAACATCTATGTGACGTCACACTAATGGGGGAGGGTGTAGTTAATTGTGACAAAGAGTGACAAGGGGGGAGGGAGGGGTCAAAAATCATGGTATGACGTAATTATTGGATGATCCCTTAGCAAGCCGCTAAGTATTGTTTGTCCCTTTCGGTCTTATCAACAAGTCAATGAGACTGTAAAAGACAAACAATACTTGGCGGTTTATCACGTTAGGAGACGTTTATGAATTGGTTAAGACAGCAAGGCATACATACATAATAACATAATGCATACATTATGGTTTTTCCGTCCATAGCTTTAAGGTCTCAATTTACTCTCTACCTCTACCTATTACAATGTCGATATGTTTTATAAATTTTAATACTATGTTTATTCCATTTTCTTAACTATGCAAAATTTTTTAAATACAATGATGTCAATGATATATATTTTAGTAAAGATACGTTATACTCATACAAAACGATTGCTTCTAACGTCACTGCCGCACACATGTACATTATTTATGTACACACACATTTACAAAATGCGTTAAAACGAGAAAGCATCATAAAAATGATGGTAACAAAAGATTACTAGCGTTTGTCACTTCCATACTATTTAATTTACATAAAAGTCGGCACAGACTACCAAGTTTTTGCTAAAGAACTGTCAAATTACGGATGTCAGCGCTTGTTTGCGTCAAAACCGGCATTGTGTGTTTAGGCCTTAATCTCCCCTCAAGAAGAAATAAAAACAAAGACTAACGATTATAAAACAGATAGTGTAAATGCTTTTAGAATGCAATCCCACCCATTATTATAATTTCGTTATCATGTATATATTATTTAGGTTGTATTGTAATAAGCATAATTTTTGATTGAATTTTTGGTTTTATTAAAACTTATAAAGTAACAATTTAGCTCGAACATACATGCACTGTTTTAAGGTCGGCCTTATACATCCGCAGTTAGAATATGAATTAGTACTCTTAGGCCGGCCTTACACATCCGGAATCAGAGTATGAATTCATATTATGAATACTTACTCTGATTTGATTAAGGTCGGCCTAAGTATAGGCCTAGGTAATATTGGAATATTGTGTGTCTTCTTGAAATTGTAGCAATTTATTCCTCTTACGGATATTGAGGTCTGGGTCGCGTTTTATAAAGTTACAATTTACAATTTCGCTGTTTGCCTCTCTTTCTAGCCAATATGTGCGTGCATTAGAGAGGCAAACAGCGAAATTGTAAATTGTAACTTTATAAAACGCGACCCAGGCCAGCAAATATTTCTAAAGTAGAGGCATCGTAAGAAGTCGTTTTTGACGTTTGTTTGCACATGAAGTTCTGTAAATGTTGACAGTTGGTATAATGGAACAAATGTCAAACTTCATTGTTGCCTGTACGGAATAGTGATGTTACTGCTGTTGCTGCAATTTACCGATACGTCAATCGAAATAAATAAGTAAACCTTTTTTTATGGAGGTACGAATAATTGCTATAATAGTAGGTACGCACATATTTTCTAAAAGTTTGTCATGGTTTCGACAGGTCCTCGCGAGCCCGTGTGCCCGGTGGATACGCGGCTTTACAGACTGTGTGGAACTTGACAACCAGATAAATGTCAAAATTGTTATTCAATTCAATGTATTTATTCACATAAGCTAGTATTAACACCAAATCACTTACTAGTTACATCATAAAAATAAATAAAAGATTAAAATTATGTTAAAATGATAGTAAGCACATAATAATTACAAATTCAATTATAAAATCACGTATAATTTTATTTTTCGTAGAATAATAATTTATATACCACTACGTTATTTATCACCTAGATGTGCTCTGATTTTAATAAATGGTTTTAGTGAGTTTATATACCGTATATACGGCATTTCTCTATTTGGCATATCTACATTGCACTCTGAGCTAGCAGCACGCAAGTTTGCCAACGTGGGTTGGGAGTGGATCGCTGCAGGCTGGCAAACTCGCGCACAAGCTCATGGTAGTCATGGTCTCAACCACTGTCAGTTCTGCATTGACATTACTACCAAGTAAAACTACGTATATTGTATATCCGACTCCATTACTATTTGACCTGGCATTACATTTGGACATCGATTACCTACTGCTATTAATTGTTGACCCTTGATTTTTAATTTTGGACACTGTTTATGCTTCTGATTGGATATAGTTACTATATCCAATCAGAAAAATGCTACCCTCTCCTATTTAGATTTAAGCAAATTATTGTTTTCTCAGTAAGTGATTTATGTAAATCTTTTGAGAAATAAATGTCTAAAACCATATATCTAGCTAACAGAGGTTGTGGTTGCTATGAATTTTGCTTATAGAGGTCACGTCCTATCCTTCCTATAAAACATCTTACCTAAATGCGACTTTACGTCATTATGACGTCACCGGCTCCAAAGTTTCGCTGCCTGCTAATGATTCTAAGTAAGATTACCAAATACTTTTTTAATTCGGATTACCTAAAACTTTTTTAATTAAACTTTTTCAATGGCAAGTACCAGATCTAACGCCCTTTCGCACTTGACTGAAAATTTTACGACGGTAAAATCGAGCGTTTCTCAACACTATTGTGAGCTGTCAAAAACGACTTCTTACGATGCCGCTACTTTAATATTTAATGAGCCACGAGTAATTGTCTCATCTTTGCCGTTAAATATTACCCTCTTTGCTTCAAAAGTGTTTCTTACCAAATTTATCATGTGGCAGGGATCAAGCAGGACTGCAACTTTAGAACCACAAGACGGGTGTTTAAACGTTGTTTTCAAATTTTTTGCGTCATTTAATTTACAGCCAAGACTATTAGCGGCAGCTAAATTTGATGAGCAACCATCGAAAGTTAATGCTACAACATCGACACCGGTCTCGTAACACTTTATTAAGCAAGACCTGAGAATGTTAGCTCGCGTTTCGCCCGTCAAGCCGTTGACAAAAAAATATCCCACGGGAATTTTCCAGCATTCGTCAAGGCATACTAACACTAACACATAAGCTTCTGTGGCAATTGTGGTGTTAGTAGGACCGCAACCAAAGTCAACAAGCCCATCTGATCTCTTGCCGATCCACACCGTTTGGTGCCCCAGTGCAATTTCGTCGGCTACGAGGGTGCATAACAACCTTTTTCCTGATAACTAACTTTTATTTTTTTTAATTTCAAAGGCTTGCTGTGTAAAACCTGGCGAAATTGTAGTATTTTCATACCACTTACCAAGAACCCTAGGATGTGACAAAGCTGTGTCAAACACGCGTCTTACGTACTTATACGCGGCCGGGGAATAGAAATTTAGTGTAAGTGCAAATTTCCTTAACGATGGGGGATATTTTGCCCGAAAAGATTTCTTGGATTTATTTTTTAGTTAAATTCTTTTGATCAAATCTAGTACTTCAGATTTTAAATTTAGCTCCATAAATTGTCGTTCACTAATAAAATTATTTTTTTTCAACATTTTCAAAATGTTTTTCATAGTGGAAACCTTTTTTTTTAACCGGAGGTTTTGTTGTTTTAATATTTTGTTTTTCTTTTGGAAATTTCGTTTTTCAATAGTGAGCCGACGAACTTCCTCCTTCAGTGCATGTTTTCGTGGAGAGTCGAAAATCGAATCCATATCCGTGATGTCAACATCTTGAAGACTATTCGGAGAACCCGGTGGCATGGGTGAATTCTGTCTTTCCTGAAAGAAATAGCAATTTATAAGCCCCACATCCATATGCACCCGTCAGCTTTGGCCCTCTATTTGTAAGAATAAAATAATCCCGGACAAGAAATAAAAAAAGCAAGCTAAGCTATCGATTGCGTTATCGATGCTCACGCCGCCATGGTGAGCACACTGGTGTTCAAGCAGCAGCCTAACTTACCTCCATTTCACAGTTTCACATTCTCGCCCGGGATAAAATGTAAGCATGCATATATTATAATATGCAGATATTATTACACTTTCGCGCACCGATGTTCATGATTCTATGTAAATTATTGTAAATATAAATTGTGAATGACAATAAAATCGATGTTGACATAAAATAACTATTAGTGTCCGAGTTACCTTTAAAATTGGAACAGCTGAGTTCTTTAGCCGCGCATATCCTTTTTGGGTGATGTATTTACATCCAGTGTCAAAATGATCGGAACAAATTCTGCTGTGTTTCGACGGCATCCAGTTATAGTCGTGTCTTTCTTCCTCAG
>JALPQI010022372.1:0-17175 GCA_025490895.1 Thaumatotibia leucotreta
CTATGAGTTTACATGCTAAAAATCATGAAAATCTACACCTGTACTGCGTTTTAGTCAGTATCAGCCCAAAAACCGTAGCCGTAGACCATTTTACTGAGCGCTTTATATTGCATTGTGCAGGAAAAACTAGTCACTTACTGCTTTTGGGGTTTCGAGTTTCCATGTTCCAGTTTTCCAAATTAAAAACCGATCGATTGGGATTATGCGTTTTGATTTGCTGATTATAAATCACCAATAAACCAAAAATCGGAAAATTGGCAGTTACCTTGGTTTAGGAATTGCACGGCAGAGTTGTATTGCAACATCAATAGCTTCATTGAATGTGATTTGATAACGTTCTTTTATACAACTTTTTGTAATATTCTCATATTTAGATATTTTCGTAACTTTGTTGTTGATGTCCGCATGAAAAGCCGCCAAGTCATGGACGATTTGTAAGTCTATGCTGTACATGTACATTTTGTCTTCATTTCCAGCAAAATCAGTCTCAATATAATTAATATGGTCACTCATCGCATCATAATGACCGCCTCATCCGAATGTATAAGTGAGCAAACGATTTGAGGATGGATGGTGAAGGTTTTCTACATAATCATTGGGTTGATTTTTTAAAAGATTAAGTCATAATTGGACACTAAAAATTTACATAATACAAAATTCATGGCTGGTAACCATTTGCAATGACAGATTAGAACCAGTGATTGAGTCATTTAAAAAAATCACGCGTGTCATCATTCCTCCGTATAATACCTCCGTATATACTTTCATCTTCTACTATAATTTTTATGTACAAACAAAGTACACTCACATAAATTGATAAAAGAACAAGTTTCAGTTTATATTTTGCATGCACGAAAGTGAAAATATCACACGTTTGTAGAATATTTTCTAGGCTTTGTTGGTATTCTTGATCAAAGCTTCCTACCACTTTGGCAAACTGTGTACCCGTACATTGTTCTTTTATACATAGCTATTTATGTAGACAATGAAAACGTGTCTTGGTTTAGCATTTTTCATAAATATTGTACAAGGTATCACGTTCGAAGCAATATGTTGGCGTGCAATACAGCGTTTGAGCCACCGATATTGAAGTTTTGTTAAAAATCGTAGTGCATGTAGGTAACATATTACCTACATGGCCTTTAGTTTTATTTAAATTACCCAAAATTGTATACCTACTTATTGTTAGAAGCAACGCTTGTAGTAATTAGACTCGTAATGTAGGTATCAGCATAGTTTTGCTCCGAAATTCGCTATAAAATCGTGTTTAAAAAATGTCCGGTCAAGCATTACGTAGTCTTCAAATAATGTTTTATTTCTCTCATGCTAATGTCATATTTTATTAGTTTCGATTTTTAAAGATTGTCTACTCAATTACCCTGACTCAAAGATTGTTATTTATAACCCTTATAATAATATTATTTTTATCATAAGTACTAACTAATCAAATAAACCGCCCTGTGTCATCCTCGGCGCAAAAGTGCCCATCACGCTTGCAGCATTGCCACGTTGAAACGCAATTGACATTTTTTGCACCAGGACTGTCCAACTTGCAGGCTGGTAATTTTTGTTTAGTGTTTAGTAATTTTGTGAATTTGATTTCGCATTATTTCATTAAAAATAAAAAATTACGCTGGTTTCAAAAAGCAAGGCTAAATTTATTTCAGCGCCATATCTTCGTAGCTCATTACGGCACCCTTCGCACACCTGCGAAAGGGATGCGAAATTAAATCAGAAGTTCAGCGGTATTGAAGTTTCTAACGAGCCGAGTTGGGGACGCTTTTTATATTGCTGCAATCTTGTTCCTCGCTGGAATGTGGAGGACGCATATGACACCGTGTCGAGCTTGAGGGCCTAGGTGTCGCATAAAGGAAAACATAGGGTAAAACCTAGAAGTTGAGACGATTTTAATGGTTTGACTTTTTGAGCTCTATTCTATACTCCTATAGAAGAGCAGAGAACGCGATCAAAAGAATACAAAATCGTGCGATTTACGTCTGTAACGGCGTTTGCCATTTATTTGTTGTTGAAAATAGAACAATAGAATCAACTAATTTATTGAATCATAAAACACAGGATATACACATAAAACACAAAAGATACAAATAATAAACAACATCACAAAATAATATAATACTAATCTAAACTTAACTAAAAAACATTAAAGCTAAACGAATTTAAGCATCAATCAATCAAATAACCCACCCCGTAACATTCCCGGTGCAAAGGTGCCTAACAAACTAGCGGCATTTCCGCGCTGCACTGCATTAGCAAGCCTCTGCACCAGGAATGATCCGGAGCGGGGATCATGGCCTCGTTCTCGGAGACGACGCCCCAACTCCCCAAAGAAAGTTTTGGCTTCCGCGCACCAACAGCCCGCAGTTTCGACTGCCAGAGGGACAAACAAATAACCAGTCAAGCCCGAATACTTATCCCTCTTCAGCATTGCCGCTTGTTCGGCTGCAGCACCCGCCACACGCATCGTGCGCCCGAGGTGAGAGGCCGCAAAAGTGCTCACACAAGTGGCATCCCATAAAAGGCACTTTCCTTTCTCCCACGGCACCAGCGTCAAACCGTCCGGCCGCTTGCCGTCCGACCGGCTAAGACCGGGCGGCTCTAGGACACAAGGGACATTGGCCGAAACCAATGCTCTCCGAACTAAATCATTTAATGAATGGTGCCGTGGGAACCTGCCTGCGCACCGACGACAACTCAGGGCGTGGTGCCCGCTGCTTTCCACCATAGAGCCGCAAATGCAAAGATGAGGCTGGCAAACATCGCAGCCTAGGCGGAAAGCAACGGCCACCCGTAAAGTGTCGTTGTCCAGCAGGGTACCAAAGTGAGGAGAGGGGAGAGCGTGCAACCAAGCACCTGATTCCGGGCAAGCAACCGCTTTAAGCCTGGCTAGATCGGCACCAACGGCGCTCTGCAGCAACCCCTCAAAGACTCGCTTTACCCCTACCTCGTCCCACAACCGTTGCCGGTACGGCTTTTCAGGCACAGACACGCCCGGGTTGAGAGACTCCCAGGCCACCAGAGCATCGGCAGCGAAGGGAATGGCAGCCTTGACACCATCTAAGGATAGAATATTAGTAACAAGCTCCACCACCCCCGCCGCCGACGCCAAGAAGGCCGGAAGGCACACGTCCCGCACGCGTCGAATACCCAGCCCACCACTCCGGATTGGTAACGCAGCCAAATCCCACTGGGCTGCATCCAAGCAGACATTCAGCAAGCACTCCGCGGACTCTTTTAACACAAGGTCAAAAGAATCCACGAGCGCGGGATGCAGCCAGACTGGAACGGTTCGCAGAAAGTACATAACCTTGGGTACAGCAAAACAGGACCTCAGCAAAGTGAGCGCCACATGAGCCGAGAGCTGCTTCAACCTTTCCCCCGCGGACCGAAGAAGTTGCTCCCGGATTTTAAACGCCTCGGGCACAGCGTTGGGAAAAATTGGAGAACCCAAGAGATAGAAATTTTTTATGGACATTTCCTCAATCCCGGGGAGCAAGTTCTCGAACACAGACAACGAAGACTGCGAAATGGCGCTACAGGCAAAAAACTCGCATTTGCTGGAGTTAACTTCGAGACCCAGCTCCCGCAAAAGGGGTAATAACGTACCCAGGTCTCGTTCCACCTCCTCTGGCTTGCCCCCTAAAGTCCCATCATCCAAGTACCAAACATTTAGTACGGAACGAGCCCGAGATATTGCCTTATGAATGGCAAGGCTGAAGATCAGGGGGCCAAGTGGGTCACCTTGCTGAGCGCCCACCTGTGAAAGCACAAGTGACCCATCATAAAAGAGTTTGGATGGAGACGAGTAGGCCTGGTACAAAAAGGGGTACAACGCTGGAGCCTTCTCCAGGACTTCTGTCAACAGACAATCACGCTCTAGCGAGTTAAATGCGTTCCTTAGATCTAACTTGATGATGACGCAGTCTGCGTTGTCCGGATCAAGCGCAAAGGTTCGAACGGCATGTATGGCAGCTTCGCAGCCTAGTTTAGTGCCAAACCCGAGCTGGCACGGTTGCAAGTAAGCGGCCATCTCATCCCGCATAGCACTGCACCCGAGCTTGGCAGCTAAACGTCGGAATACGCTGCCTACCGCAATAGGCCTCAAACCCTCATCCTTCTTGGACAGCGCACACAAAGACGCGCCATACATATAGGGACAGACCAAAGGGTTTAACTGACCACTAAGGAGGAAGTTGCAGAGTTTCGTTAGGGACTCCAATAACCGTGGCCCATTATCGCCAGCAGATCCAGAAGTAAGCTCCTTCAGGTGAGAAGGGCGAATACCGTCCAAACCTGCGGCCGAACCACTGTTAAAGGAACCAAGAGCCTGAGCAACCTCCCCCAACGTGGCAGTAAGTGAAGGACATGATCTGTCTGGCTCAGGCGGGAACAACAAAGGCCGCGAAGGAGCAGGATGCTTCGACAACAGGCCGGTCAAAGTCTCAGGACTAGACGGCGCCACCCCATCATCCGACATCAACAGTCGCACCGCCCCCCTGAGATCACCCTCAAACACTTTATTTTCGATTGCCCTAAGGGCCGAGGGCGGCCTCCGGACTGCAGGTTCAGCGTCGACCGACATAGAATCGACGGCCCCAGCAGACTCAACGTTGCGCTTCACTTTGGAGGTCAAGTTACCCGGACCAGCCGCTTCCGGAGCCCTCAGCGCGGAATACGCAAATGACAACAAGGAGAACCACTCTGCCGTCCCATTGATGCTAATACAGTTCTCGATCACCTCGCTTAATTTACCCGCCACTAAATTTCGAGCACCTTTCGGGATGTGACGCAGCACACGCACCGACTTCCTCAAAACAGCCAGACTATCTAGATCCGGTCCACTGTGGCTGCTCGAAAGAACCCGGCGCTGATCCTGCTGCGACAAAACCGAGCGAGAGGGAGACAAGGACGCTTGGCGTGGCTGCGGCGCCGAACAAGAGGGAGAGGGAGATAGTGCCACCCTGGGAACATCCTTATGCAAGCGCCCTATATGCACTTTCAACCCGTGGTCCGAAAAAGTGCGCGGAGAACCAGGACAGTGGGGACACCTCAAAAGAACCGGTGCCTGTATATCCGACATATCAGAATCAGAAGTACAAATAAACACAAAAAAAAAAAAAATAATAATAATAAAACATGGAAATAGCTCTAACATTAAATTAAATACAAAGTCAATACGGAAAATAAATTAATTTCAATGTCAAACCCAAACTAAACTTATAACAAATTAAACAAAAATACAAGATAAATTACGTGGAATTAATATACAAATTACGCTGGTTTCAAAAAGCAAGGCTAAATTTATTTCAGCGCCATATCTTCGTAGCTCATTACGGCACCCTTCGCACACCTGCGAAAGGGATGCGAAATTAAATCAGAAGTTCAGCGGTATTGAAGTTTCTAACGAGCCGAGTTGGGGACGCTTTTTATATTGCTGCAATCTTGTTCCTCGCTGGAATGTGGAGGACGCATATGACACCGTGTCGAGCTTGAGGGCCTAGGTGTCGCATAAAGGAAAACATAGGGTAAAACCTAGAAGTTGAGACGATTTTAATGGTTTGACTTTTTGAGCTCTATTCTATACTCCTATAGAAGAGCAGAGAACGCGATCAAAAGAATACAAAATCGTGCGATTTACGTCTGTAACGGCGTTTGCCATTTATTTGTTGTTGAAAATAGAACAATAGAATCAACTAATTTATTGAATCATAAAACACAGGATATACACATAAAACACAAAAGATACAAATAATAAACAACATCACAAAATAATATAATACTAATCTAAACTTAACTAAAAAACATTAAAGCTAAACGAATTTAAGCATCAATCAATCAAATAACCCACCCCGTAACATTCCCGGTGCAAAGGTGCCTAACAAACTAGCGGCATTTCCGCGCTGCACTGCATTAGCAAGCCTCTGCACCAGGAATGATCCGGAGCGGGGATCATGGCCTCGTTCTCGGAGACGACGCCCCAACTCCCCAAAGAAAGTTTTGGCTTCCGCGCACCAACAGCCCGCAGTTTCGACTGCCAGAGGGACAAACAAATAACCAGTCAAGCCCGAATACTTATCCCTCTTCAGCATTGCCGCTTGTTCGGCTGCAGCACCCGCCACACGCATCGTGCGCCCGAGGTGAGAGGCCGCAAAAGTGCTCACACAAGTGGCATCCCATAAAAGGCACTTTCCTTTCTCCCACGGCACCAGCGTCAAACCGTCCGGCCGCTTGCCGTCCGACCGGCTAAGACCGGGCGGCTCTAGGACACAAGGGACATTGGCCGAAACCAATGCTCTCCGAACTAAATCATTTAATGAATGGTGCCGTGGGAACCTGCCTGCGCACCGACGACAACTCAGGGCGTGGTGCCCGCTGCTTTCCACCATAGAGCCGCAAATGCAAAGATGAGGCTGGCAAACATCGCAGCCTAGGCGGAAAGCAACGGCCACCCGTAAAGTGTCGTTGTCCAGCAGGGTACCAAAGTGAGGAGAGGGGAGAGCGTGCAACCAAGCACCTGATTCCGGGCAAGCAACCGCTTTAAGCCTGGCTAGATCGGCACCAACGGCGCTCTGCAGCAACCCCTCAAAGACTCGCTTTACCCCTACCTCGTCCCACAACCGTTGCCGGTACGGCTTTTCAGGCACAGACACGCCCGGGTTGAGAGACTCCCAGGCCACCAGAGCATCGGCAGCGAAGGGAATGGCAGCCTTGACACCATCTAAGGATAGAATATTAGTAACAAGCTCCACCACCCCCGCCGCCGACGCCAAGAAGGCCGGAAGGCACACGTCCCGCACGCGTCGAATACCCAGCCCACCACTCCGGATTGGTAACGCAGCCAAATCCCACTGGGCTGCATCCAAGCAGACATTCAGCAAGCACTCCGCGGACTCTTTTAACACAAGGTCAAAAGAATCCACGAGCGCGGGATGCAGCCAGACTGGAACGGTTCGCAGAAAGTACATAACCTTGGGTACAGCAAAACAGGACCTCAGCAAAGTGAGCGCCACATGAGCCGAGAGCTGCTTCAACCTTTCCCCCGCGGACCGAAGAAGTTGCTCCCGGATTTTAAACGCCTCGGGCACAGCGTTGGGAAAAATTGGAGAACCCAAGAGATAGAAATTTTTTATGGACATTTCCTCAATCCCGGGGAGCAAGTTCTCGAACACAGACAACGAAGACTGCGAAATGGCGCTACAGGCAAAAAACTCGCATTTGCTGGAGTTAACTTCGAGACCCAGCTCCCGCAAAAGGGGTAATAACGTACCCAGGTCTCGTTCCACCTCCTCTGGCTTGCCCCCTAAAGTCCCATCATCCAAGTACCAAACATTTAGTACGGAACGAGCCCGAGATATTGCCTTATGAATGGCAAGGCTGAAGATCAGGGGGCCAAGTGGGTCACCTTGCTGAGCGCCCACCTGTGAAAGCACAAGTGACCCATCATAAAAGAGTTTGGATGGAGACGAGTAGGCCTGGTACAAAAAGGGGTACAACGCTGGAGCCTTCTCCAGGACTTCTGTCAACAGACAATCACGCTCTAGCGAGTTAAATGCGTTCCTTAGATCTAACTTGATGATGACGCAGTCTGCGTTGTCCGGATCAAGCGCAAAGGTTCGAACGGCATGTATGGCAGCTTCGCAGCCTAGTTTAGTGCCAAACCCGAGCTGGCACGGTTGCAAGTAAGCGGCCATCTCATCCCGCATAGCACTGCACCCGAGCTTGGCAGCTAAACGTCGGAATACGCTGCCTACCGCAATAGGCCTCAAACCCTCATCCTTCTTGGACAGCGCACACAAAGACGCGCCATACATATAGGGACAGACCAAAGGGTTTAACTGACCACTAAGGAGGAAGTTGCAGAGTTTCGTTAGGGACTCCAATAACCGTGGCCCATTATCGCCAGCAGATCCAGAAGTAAGCTCCTTCAGGTGAGAAGGGCGAATACCGTCCAAACCTGCGGCCGAACCACTGTTAAAGGAACCAAGAGCCTGAGCAACCTCCCCCAACGTGGCAGTAAGTGAAGGACATGATCTGTCTGGCTCAGGCGGGAACAACAAAGGCCGCGAAGGAGCAGGATGCTTCGACAACAGGCCGGTCAAAGTCTCAGGACTAGACGGCGCCACCCCATCATCCGACATCAACAGTCGCACCGCCCCCCTGAGATCACCCTCAAACACTTTATTTTCGATTGCCCTAAGGGCCGAGGGCGGCCTCCGGACTGCAGGTTCAGCGTCGACCGACATAGAATCGACGGCCCCAGCAGACTCAACGTTGCGCTTCACTTTGGAGGTCAAGTTACCCGGACCAGCCGCTTCCGGAGCCCTCAGCGCGGAATACGCAAATGACAACAAGGAGAACCACTCTGCCGTCCCATTGATGCTAATACAGTTCTCGATCACCTCGCTTAATTTACCCGCCACTAAATTTCGAGCACCTTTCGGGATGTGACGCAGCACACGCACCGACTTCCTCAAAACAGCCAGACTATCTAGATCCGGTCCACTGTGGCTGCTCGAAAGAACCCGGCGCTGATCCTGCTGCGACAAAACCGAGCGAGAGGGAGACAAGGACGCTTGGCGTGGCTGCGGCGCCGAACAAGAGGGAGAGGGAGATAGTGCCACCCTGGGAACATCCTTATGCAAGCGCCCTATATGCACTTTCAACCCGTGGTCCGAAAAAGTGCGCGGAGAACCAGGACAGTGGGGACACCTCAAAAGAACCGGTGCCTGTATATCCGACATATCAGAATCAGAAGTACAAATAAACACAAAAAAAAAAAAAATAATAATAATAAAACATGGAAATAGCTATAACATTAAATTAAATACAAAGTCAATACGGAAAATAAATTAATTTCAATGTCAAACCCAAACTAAACTTATAACAAATTAAACAAAAATACAAGATAAATTACGTGGAATTAATATACAAATTAGGTATGAATAAAAATACACCTATCCTTCTGAAAACAAAACTAGTACTTTATATAAACTAGTACTTTTGTCAGCCTCCGTAGCCTAGTTGGTAGTGACCCTGCCTACGAAGCTGGAGGTTCCGGGTTCGAATCCCGGCGAGGGCATTATTTGTGCATTTATTTATCACAAATATTTGTTCCTTGGTCATGGCTGTCTATGTATTTAAGTATCTATATGTATCTATCTATTATATATATCGTCGCCTGGTACCCACATCACAAGCCTTAATTGAGCTTACCGTGGGACTAGGTCGATTTGTGTAAGATGTCCCAAGATATTTATTTATTTATTTATTTATATAAATGTCAAGTTTAAAAAGTTTGAGTGGCAATTTTAAGTCATGACTTTCGAAGACTGTACAAATATAATATATCTAATGGAACAAATAATCGTATACACTACAATCAGACACAAAACATTCAAACGCTTTAAAAAAAAAAAAAAAAAACCTTATGAAACTACACAAAAAATACAATAATTATGTCAATACTTCAAAAATGTCAAATAAAAAAATAAAAAAAATGCTTAAAATTACAACAATTAAAGAAAATACAGTTCGAGTTTTGTTACATTGTCAAAATTATACATTAGAAATATAAATCTCCATAAAACAATAAAAATCCAATTGATCAAATAAAAAATAAATTATACAATTTATTAAAAAAAAAATTATACATTAATTAATATTCATAAGCACAAAATAATAATAAAAAAAAATTACAGGAAGAAAAAAAAAACAAAAAGTTCACGCTCTGCTGGGGATCGAACTCGAAACACTGGATACTCTTCTGAGCCAAAAAACCACTGCCTATACCACTAGTCCAAGAAACTGATACGAAAATGGACGAAATTTTGGCTCACACTTGAAGAAAATTGTTTGGCGCAGTTTCAAAAACACCCTCCAGAGAAAAAAGTAAACGAGCGAGAAGACACTTCACTCCACAAAAATTAAAAAAAACATTATTTCGCCGCCAGATAGACGAAATTGCACTTCCCATTACACAAGCTATAGCTTCCTTGAAGAAACGCACTTGATTTGCACTCGGAACTTGTTTAATGTTTGTATACAATAGAATTGAATTATTTCGATTAAGGCATCTCTTACCTATTTATCACAAAAACATTTGTCAGTCATGGATTTTTTCAATAAATTCAAGCATGTATGTATGGAAATCAAGTCGAAAAATGGGTCAGTGGGGAGAAATTGAAAACTGTAATGGATATATATATTTTTCCTGAGAACCAAGACGGTGAATTAAGAAATAATCGAGATTTTTTCCCGCAACCTTCAGCTTCGCAATCAGGATTTCTTTACCGACTTAGTTACGGAGGTGGCCGTATGTCAGTAGTCCATTAATAAAAAAAATATTTTAAAACCTAAGCGACGAACGACAATCTCGTTTGGTTTGGTGCGGTATAATACAAACTTGATATCGTGAAATTTAAACCTATTGCGACAGTAGTTTTTGGAATGAAAATTAGCATTACACAGAAGCTTTCAACAAAAATATTAAAGAATGAAATAAGCACATTAAATAAACATTTTTATATAGTTAGTATAATATGAATAACTTTATGCACCTTTAGGTGTTTCAAATTAAATGCATATTATGTTTCAATATACCTGTAGTGAACGCGTAAAAAACAAAGTATTGGTGCATTATGAAAACCCAAAGTCATCGTCGCAAATTCACAAATTCCAGTAGTATATGACTGTCATAAATGTTCTCTTTTTATATCGAGCCAGTAACACGCAAATGTGCCATCACAATTTATAACACTATCAATATTTGAGATCCTATAAGCCATCCATAATGTAGTTTGCCCGCAACAGCGTCTGAGAATACGAAAGAGGCTGGTTGTTGGTTCTCGGAACAATTTTTGTTTGCGCCACTGAATGTATAAGCGATCGTATTTGAGTTATTCTTTCATCTTCATATTTACATGTCAAGGACTCACGCTTTCTTCAATATTTTGTAATGATTTGCTTCTGATTGTTGAATACGATAGGGTTCATTTTAAATAATCGAAAGGCTTTCCAATATCAAACGAAAATCGTCGATGCTGAAGTAATTCAGTTAGCTCAGTCCTATGACTGAGCATACATAATACTTGTTCTGTAATGAAAATCTCTAATGAAATATCGCCTCTATACCTACTTGTTCAAGCTCGTATCTGCAATACTCACAAGATTCGAAAAGTACTCGTATTAAGAGTGAAAGAAAGGTGGCATTCCCATAAATTGATTGCTATAGGTGTAACTGTATCAGTGCACAATTTTATTTGTAGAACATTTGTGAAGAATATTGTATTTTTACTGTTTAATTTACCTACTCGTACTTGTGAAATGAAAACACATTTTTGTTTTGATATTCAAGACAATTAGGAGCAAGATCTCAATTAATGAAATAGGGAAACAAGGACAAAACGGAATTAGCACAATGGCCGCGGGATTCTGTGACACGACAAATGTCACGTATAACTTCCTCCTCTTAATTAGGTAAGTAAGCACTTTAACACATAACAAGTAGGTACAGTTGTGTCTAATAATCGTCCTTAGTTTTATTGTTAGTGAGCCTGCCTACGAAGTTCCATAGTTCAGAAAGGGCCGGAGTTCATACTAGGGTAAAATCACCAATAGATGAACAGTTAAGCAACTTTCCCAACTTTTAATATTTTTTTCTATATGATGTAACTCATATTCATAAATTTTTATTTTTTTATATGATTCCGCATTTAATTGAGTTTAGAATAAGTTATTTTCGTGCCTCGTATTAAACTTCAGTAATTTTATAAAAATAATTATATTAGAAAAGTACCCAAATTCACCAATAGTTGAACAAAGTGCCCTATCACTGAACAATTTGACTCCAATAGATGAACCAGCATAATTGCAATATAACGAGAGCAATACATGAACGCCAAAACTCCAATAGATGAATAGAGCATAGTAAAAACGTTGATTTCTAAGATAAATTAATTGTATTTAACCTTAAGAACCTTATTTTGATGAAATATAAACACGGTGTACATTGTGTAACAATCTCTAAGAACAAAAGTTTAACTTTTCCCGAATTCAACCGTTCAATAAAATCAGTTGGTTCATGTTTTGGACACCGCATCAACGAAATGAACGAACTAAATTGATTCGAATTCATTAATTGGAATTCAACCCAAAAGATGAACCAGTAAATTTTCCTAGTTCACGTTTTGGACAGCGATTCTTAAGTTGAACAATCCCGTTTCCATACAAAAGTAAATTACTTTAAAACGTGTTACACGAAAAAAAGGTAGTTCATCTTTTGGTCTAAAAATCAACTACAAAACTGATTGTAATTTTATATATAAATATTACATCTAGCTATTATATTATAATTTACACAAGCATTTGAAAATTCGAGCCTTTGCCCAAAAGTTGACCGTCGTTCATCTTTTGGCCCGAACACACAATATTGGAACCATAACTTGACCAGCAAATATCTCATAAAATAAATAAAAAAAAACTATTCTTTATAATATACACGATAGAGATATTAGTCTAAAATCTATACTGAAGTTAATCAAGGAAATAAAAGCCATATTCGATTTTTTACGTAATTAAAAGCTTAAATTTTTGAGGGCTTTTCTTAATAAGGATCCCATATAAAACGCAATTTTGGCGCGAAGCGCAAACTCGACGACCGCTCACTGCCTCGTGTGTGGCTTAATTGTCTGGGAATTCGCATGCGACACTCGATATAGTGCTGCCGCGTGTGAGAAAAATACTCCCAGGCGTGTAAAATTATTCCTGATTTAATTATTTGCATTTTTAGACCTATCAGTCAACTTCTGGGTGGCAGTCATCTATTGGTGCTTTTACCCTACATTGGAAAGAAACATTTTTAATAATTAGAACAAAAAAGGCCATTTTTGAGCAAGAGGAATTGAAAAACGTCTGTAATACTCTGATTTACTGGAGGTCCAGAGTTCATATTTTATTGAAAAAGACAAATTTTGGGAATTTTTAATGATCAGAATCAAAAAGTCTCTGATATTTTTAAATAAAAAGAATCGAAAAGGGTCAAGATCTGTAAAAATCTGATTTTTTTTTGTATGTTATTGAAAGACAACAACATCGTAAATTAACTATTTAAAAAAATCCTTTATGTTTTCCTATTATTTATGTGATTTTTCAGTAAAGTCAACAAAAAACAAGTTACGTAGGAGAGAGCTTAGCTTTTGAGCTGAACATAAACACGATATGTATAAAAAAACCCGTTCCCTAGAACAAATTTAGATAATCTTCCTTTTTCTCATTGATCGATGCCTCAAACAAAATGCAGTTCTGGCTCGTTAACCGAAAGTGGACGGTCAGTGAGGGACGGAGTATAAAATATAATAACTCGGGGCAAAAACCCCTTTTTATTTATTCCCAGAGTACACTTGTTAGGTATTGAATCGAGTAATTGAAGGCTTCATGAAGCTGTATGCGGGGAAGTAAATTCTGTACCTGTTGAGATAAATTGAGGTTTAACGGTTGAATTGAAGCGATTTATTGAATAGGTTTTGTAGTGGTTTTACTGATCTATTTTACAAAAATCTGCCTATAAATGGACCGTTTTTTTGAAGCCGGTATGCTTTATCAAGAAAGATCAGCATATTGAACAAAAGGCTCATTTTATCTAATACATTGAAAATTCTAAATTATTCTGTGTGTTCGTTAACCTTCGTGTTTTTTCAACTGATGGTCGAACAGGAAAATTAGAGCTAGCTCCCGCCAGCATCACGCTCAGATGAGACTGTTTCGTTGCTTTGTTTATTTATGTGTGTGTTAGTATAGTATGTTTTTTGTTTAATTAAGTATTACAAAGTCTACGAGTAAATATTTATTTTATTCCATTACATCATTTCATGTCACTGATTTACAGTATAAAGCTCCAATTTATCTGTATGTTCACGTATATTCTTAAGCAATCTAAAATACAAATATTGACAAGATTTTTCATCTTATTACGAACCTAGTTATCGAAGAAAAACTTACAAAAAACCTACCTTGTATTTCTCGACGAGTCTACCTTTGAATTTCCATGGAAAACACCTTTTCCTGTAGAAAAAGAACTACAGCCTTTGAGCAGAACTTGATAATAATTGTTTCTATCATAAAAACATGCTCCCAAGAAAATATAATAATGATTAGAAAATATCAATTTGAATATAATTTCACAAATTGATATTAGCGTTACTTAAATTGTTTACATTGGTGTTACATCGTGGGATTATCCGTATTGTAAAGCAGTAACGCCAATATCAATTTATTTCATTATAAACTAATTGATATTTTGTAATCATCAAATGATAACCTTACACACCTTGGGCGAGGCTTATGTCCAGCAGTGGACTGCAACGGGCTGTATGATGATGATGATGAAATGATTACAGCGCCTCCTATAGCAAATACAACGCAACGGAGAGTTGTGGAGATTGTGGACAGTTGTGGTAGACACACGTCTTGAGTGGCTTAAGGTACTATCCCTTCGAAAACATTAAGTACAGTGTCGTTAGTGATTAGTAACACTTTACCATGAACTGAATTCACTGTAATTGACGGAAGGTAGTCTGGTCGAATTTCTTCAGGTTCGAATCTCGCGACAACTAGAGTCTTTCGAAGTTATTTTTTTTCTATGGTAAGCAAATCTGTACTACATAGTGGGATATTCATTTCATTTGCAGCATGATTCTACTGGTGACAAAGGTCACTTACGCTTGACAAAAATATAGTGTCGACCATGACTGCATACCTAAACTTGTTTTCTTGTCCTATTTGCCATCAACAAATTGATTCCTAGTATATTAGGGTTACGTGCACGTGATACAACTATACCTGAAAACCTATTTAGATTCCAATACTTGTCAAAAAGTATTGCCATTAAAATGAAATATTAGGTGGTTCGGTAAATTTTTACTTCTGTAAGTGTTATAGGTAGCTGCTTATTTTATTTATATTATTAAAGACAACATTTAAATCTACCTCTTAATTAAAAATCTTATTTAAATACTTGTCGCAAAAAAATATTTAATTGAATTGTTGTATCGAAGAAAAGTTTAAATAACAATGGCAATAACTCAGGATTTAACAATATTTGGTACCAATTAATAGTTTAGTAATGTGTGATTAAATTATTTGAAGAACTGGTTAGGGTTCGTTTTTTTTCTGAAACGTTACAAATGATAAAAGATGATAACACGAGTCACTGTGACATTTCGCCATCTTTGGTATTTTTTGACGTACTATGGAATCCGATTCAGTTTTTAGGTTTAGTATATTATAAAGCCATCCATGTCCACCATATAAACCTAGATGGGACTTCCCTATGGAAGACTAGATGATGTAAAATGGGAGAAGTCTATGTCCTGCAGTAGACAAGTATAGGCTAATGATGATGTTGTTGGAAGTCATGTAATATCCTAAGAATTTATGTCTGGTAATTCACAGCTTTAAAAATAATCTAAACGCGGACGGAGACAACGGCAAAAGCTAGTAGCTTTGTCGACAGTATCAAATGGAGAAGTGTAACGCGATTAATAAATTAAAAACATATATTAAGAGTGTCTTAAAATTTAGGATGACCTTTATCACGATTTACACAATATAATATATACGAGTCGTATTAATTTATTAACATCGCTGTGTACCGATTGTTGGTTATTTCTGAAACGTCACAATGATATTGACATGGGACAGCGTGACATTTCGCCATCTTTCGTAGTTTTTTTGACGTGTATTGGAATTTAAATACGTTATAGACTATAGAATCAGGTAGTCCATTTATTTGCCACGTATCCAAACATTGCATCTCTCTGATTTCGTAATCGAAAATAATTACAATATATGAAAAACTGGCTTTTTCGTTTACAAAGTTGTTAAACCCTTTTGATACAGAAATAAACCATAAAACCCCGACTTAATTCTGCGAAGTAAATGTTATTTCTCACATAATATGCGTTTCAAAATTGGCTGAAACCAAATGTAATATCTGTCGGCTCAGATAACTTAAAAGGCTCGGTAAACCAAAATACATCGCATGCATTCATTTCTGTATAAACACTAAAAATATATCAACGATTTTGAACCTTCTGCCTTGGACATACATGCTGAAATGTGTAGATATTGTTAGAATTGACGTACGCGTTTTTGCACGAGATCTGCCGCCAGTGGGTTATCTCTATCGGATTTCCGTGCAATTTACCCTACCCTTAATAACGATGAAGTCGAAAATATGATGCCACAGGAGATGGTTTTTGAATTTATTTTTCTGTGAATATAATTCGCGAGTCGCGAGGTGTGAACGCGGGCTCAGTGCTTGATAATGGAGACTTAGGCTCTCCGAAACTGAAATGTCGTGCAAAGTGACCAATGCTCGGCAGGGGTGAGCTATTTTCATACTAGGTAAATGACATGTATCCCGAGACATTTAGTATGAAAACAGCTCACCCCCGCCGACTATTGAAAGTGACTAAATACACATGAGTTTAACCGTTTCACTATATTTAGAGTTAATAATGATGTCTCACGAAAGATTAATTCCAATTATTGTTCTGTATTGATATACCTAAAGCATGTTTGATTGATAGTTGGATACATACTATACAAGGCGTAAATGAGAACATAAATTATGCAACTAACGTAGTCATAATCGTCGTGCGCAAATAAGGTTTTTTTCTAATACTCCGTTTTCAACATACTAAAACTTCAATAACTTAAAAAAATAAGGCACTGGTCCCACCAAAAACGAATTAGCAATTGATCTCCTAGTTTTTCCTAATCAGAATAATATATACATAGACAGCCATGACCAAGGAAAAAATATTTGTGATAAATAAATACACAAATAATGCCCTCGCCGGGATTCGAACCCGGAACCTCCAGCTTCGTAGGCAGGCTCACTACCAACTAGGCTACGGACGCTGACATCATAAATATGTATCGTCTGTCCATCTTGTGGGTGGCTGTCCTACACTACGTTTGCCAAACCCTGGTTTCCACTCGAGCACTCTTCGACCCCATTGGCAAACTGCGTGCAATTATTATTATTATTTATTCAAACAAAAAATATACAGCATGACAGTATAAACCAAAGCACTGTACAATATAAACTACACAATATTAGATACAAAATATCATTATAATACACCACTGTCATCC
>JALPQI010022373.1:0-14414 GCA_025490895.1 Thaumatotibia leucotreta
ATTTCGGTCATGGCGGCGATCACTTCAACTCCTAATCGGTATTTTTGCGTTCATGCGCTCTTATAATATATGGCTAATATAGCCTATCTTTGAGACATTAAACGTTGGCAAAATAGTGAAGTTAAAAGGTTTGAAAGAAAAACGTATTGTTAAACTCTTTTTAGCAGTAATACCATTAAAAATTGTGCATGTGAATCTCGTATCAAATATTGAATGCAACTTAATTGTAACTTTCAGTAGGTATATAAACCTAAATTAAAAGTTATAGTTCTTCTTCTTCTAGCAACGACAAAGTACGAATAGTTCTTCAGGAACCCTCTAAAAGGTGCGCAGATCTATAGCGGGTTCTGCTTGAGTTCAACCAAAATAAAATAATTCCGAATCATCGTCTGACTTAAGTTTCCCGATACCCCCCGACTCGTTTAAAACACATTACGCGATCGTTCCCGCAAACGATTCTGTGTTCATTTAATAATGCAGGAAGCATCTAATCTCGTATTAAGGCTCGGATCCCAATAATCTTCGATCTGGGGGGCTACCACGATCTACTAAATGCGAGTCAGTTCAGGACCTAATCTGAAGCGCTGATGTGTTAGGTCCTGTTAGGTCCATAGTACTGTCAAAAACGGTCAATCTGAACCTAAACCTACGAAGAAATAAAACATGGAAGCCGCACGCCATATTAAATTGCCTTTCGGAAACGATCCTGAATTTTAGTTGACAAGTGTCACCCCCTCTTCAATGCATCATCATCATCATCATCAGCCTATGATAGTCCACTGCAGGACGTAGGCCTCTCCTATTATTTATGCGTATATAGACGCATTAGGAAGTAAAGCGGATTGGCGATCGCAGTAATGTGTCCATTATGATGACGCTGCTGCCCATCATCAATCTTTTATCAAATAGTGGTCAGTGACACTTCAATCCCTTAGTCGACTCTTACGACACCCGCAGCAGGAGTTGGGGTGGTGACAAATGTATTCTTACTGCCGTCACCACACGGCCTCTTCAATTCATCACGGTAATGAATTTCAAAAATTAAACCGCCATTTAAAAATGGTTGAGATTGGTCCATCAAAGTTTTGATTGGCTTTATTCTATACGCATTTGTCGAAGATGTTGCGTCGAAATATGCACGGTGTTAAAAAAAGCGCTATGTCCTGCCCTTCTTCGCACAATTGCCCAATTGCTTTTGGGGGCATTTTTGAGCTGGCGTTAGACGTCCATGTTATATATGGTCGCAGACCTAAACTGAATCGCAAAGAGGTCTTTCTTGGTAGCGTCTCTATTACTATTTTGTTACTTATATTATAAACAGATAATTTAAATATTGCACATTACTGTTAGACATAATAGGTATTATTAGTAACATCATACTTTCACTTACTAACTTTTTAATACACGGTACTTGCGTGAAAAGGTAAATATTTTAACTTCCTATTTCTGAAGCTGAAGGAAGCAAAAAGTTTTTAAGAGTCCGGCCATTACTATAAAGATTCGTAATCGACTCTGCAGGTCAGCCTAGTTTCCCGTGTTTATTGCGCAATTAAGTACACTCGCGGTCAACATTTTTCATAGAAATTACTATAAACACACAGATTTCAAATATATTTTTAAAATGTTTAAAGGAATAATGAAATATCAAAAATTCCTGATTTTTTCATTAAATCCAAAAAAACATATAACTGTATAGTCCGATAACCCCGTGGATGTAAGCCCCTTTTTCCTTACATTTATGGCGGCTTTTTTTAACCTTTTGCATGCCGCTGTCAAAAAACGTTATTGAATTTATGAACTCAAAGTTTACAATTCATAATCCAGCAGCTTGGGACGGATACGGGACAAGGCAAACGAAGGGTTAAACACTCAAAATTTTTTATCTTACTATCATTTTTTTTGGATTGTATGATTAGCTCACTAAAATTATAATAATTATAATCTAATGTTAAAAAGGATTTTAGAATTATAATAACTAACGTGAGACTCAAACATATTTAAATAATTAGCAAACTGGTTACGTGAGTAACCCGTTTGCTAAATATTTAAAAAGGATTCTCTCTTCTAACCTATCCTGTAATTACTTGAAAACTGTCTATGAAATCAGACTTTTTGTAGTATTTTCTATAAAAATTAACCCCTGACTCGTACTCTTTATATACGCAATTCCAAAAACGTATGACTTGTGAAATGAAGGGGCTTCACCCCTTGGCAATGGCAAACAAAGAGTCCTAACCAAATTACTCTGACATCCTTCTGACACTAGTGCTCCTTGGTCTATTTACACTTGTTGTGTTATTCATGACCGTTTGAATAAAGATGAGCTATCCGTGTTAAAATTACTTCTTTTAAAATCATTGAGCATGAAATCAAGTTATTCTTGCGCCGGATCTTTGCTTTGTTTTTTATTCATTAATCATTACTCAAGAATATTTTCTTATTTTGTATTGCAATAGTGCTTGAGGTTGTATTGCTCAAATAGTGTTGCTCTAGATTATTATGAAACTGAAACAATGATAAATATAATTAACAAGATTAATAATTACATTAGAGTTTTGTACTGTTTATTATTAATTTGTTTATACAATCACAAAGCGGTTTATAACATACCCCTACGTTATAAACTTATGTATGTTGTTTGTCTTTGTTTCATTTCATTTAAGGTATTATAAAACGTATTACATAGGTACATCCTTAAATTTTTACTTTCGTCACTCATCATCAGCCTCTATCAGTCCACTACTGAACGTAGGTAAGGGTACTCCTATTAGCTATGCGTATGGACCATAATCACCACGCTGGGCAAGCGCTTTGGAGATTTCAGTAGTGTGTCCACTATTAATGTCATCATCAATCATATATAAAGGAGTATTCATTGACACTTCAATCCCGTAGTCGACTCTTACGACACTCACGGGAATCGGATCTAAAATTTAAGAATCTTTAACACTTAATTCATAATGCAACTCGCGCGCAAGATACGAGTCTATAGGGTGCACTAAACGGAAAATACTGCCTCGTCCAATTTTAAAAGAATACAAAACCCTTAGGAGACTGCCTTGCCTATGTTCGCACTATGGCGAAAATGACTTGTGGGGTCTACACATGACGCGTTTTATCGCACTTTCGTCTTTATTCTCTGTTGGTTATGGTTGGGTACAGGCTGTTGTTGGCTTAACGCAAAATGCTGCGTTTACTTTTATATTCTAGAGTGCTTTGCAGAAATGGATTCCGATATGAGAAAATATTCTCATTTTGCTAGATAGTTGGTAAGTATCATTGTTTTTATGAGGTTGTTTAACGTGTACATTGGGCTGGATAAGTTTTGCAATAAACAAATAAATATAGAGTTAGCTCACTACATGATCGTTAAAACTGTTTGGAAGTAAAGCATTTGACTTTTTTGTTTTTAATTCATCGACCCGAAAAAAACAGATTGAAACTTTCAAAATGATAGCCCAGTTAGAGACGACTTACGAATATATTCATTTCAAATAATGTTTGAATTTAGCTTGAAGTACCAGAGTAATTTCTAATATTTTCTTTTACACAGTCATTGTCTATGGGGCTATGCTAATCAAAGCTATATAGGTGCTTGTGATAATTCTCTGAAAGAGGTGAAACTGAGTAAGATGATCGTGAGATTGAAGATAGATAAATCGACACCTTCATGTGGAGTAATTCTGATATTACGTTTATTTAAAGGAATCACGCAATTTCTGAGCGTTTAATTAGTAGGTAAAATTGTCGAATAGGTACATACCCACATGTCTTATGATTTTATCGCCTTGTTAAAATGCAGTCCAATTTATCTTGCGTAATTTGTTTATGCTGGGGACCTACTATACCTATACCTACCTGTGAAATCTTAATAATATAGTTACCGTGAGCAGCTAAACAGTGTGCTTAGTTTTTACTGACTTAGTTTTATGGCTGTGCGACTAGTTTTAGCCAAGTTGCTAATCGCTAGCGCTTAGTAGCGTATCGTAGTGTTCCCCTCTGTCACTCTTTCATAATACTGTGACAAAGACAGTTAGCTGACTTTCGTTTACGATTGACGATTAAGCGGTAGCGATTGGCAACTTGTCTAAGGACCCTCGTCCTGTACATCTTGGTTTAACTAAAATGTCTGGTTCTGTGCTTTTATCGTTGTGTTTAATTCCTTTCACTTCCATAGCTAAAATTAAACAGTGATTAATTAAATTTGGCACACTTGACACAAACTATGATTACAACAGTCAATATTGAGTTGCAAACTACTTTAAATTGATTCGCTGCTGAATAATATGACTTTGTAGTAGGTAGAAAAGTTTGCTAATAACGTAACAAAAAATGTAAGAAATTAGGAATAAGCTTTTATGGAACAAACCGATACATTTTATCAAAAGTTTGATTTGTGTTTTAAGTAGTTTATAAATTCACACGATTTGAATATTGATGGGGAGAAGGAGGCCGACACATCGTGATTCTGATTAGGTCGTAAACTGAATCGCATTAGTAGACCGCAATAGACCCCACTAATTCAAAGACAAACAAAATTCATTAACCAGAAATCGTAAATGCAACTCGACGGAGAATTCCAAAGCACAGATCGCAACTTCAAACGCAAATAGATCTCACAAACGGATACGTGCGAAGTCATTCCGAAGTCAACAGCCTTTGTGGAACGGCGGAATATCATTTGAATACTGTGTACTAGCTGCTGATTTGATTCCTTGTGTTCGGGATCCTATGAGGTTAGCTTCTGTGTTAGTACTCGTATCTATGCATCTCGGTCAGACTGACATAATACAGCGAACGAATATTTAGAATTTACGAGTCGAGTAATGGTTTGAAGTATCCCTAAACATTACGTTATTGAAGATTGGTGATGGGCAGCAGCGTCATCATAGACACACTACTACGATTACCCAGCGAGCCTAGCGTGGCACAGCCCAGAGGCATTACCTCCTATAGTTGCCGATTTCTAAGAATGAACTTTTGACAGTTATAGATTAATCCTTATTAATATGAGGGTGCTTTTTCTCCAGGTACGGGATAGTACTCCAGGGGGTATAATGAATGTGTCCTTCCAGTATTGACTTACGCTTGCGAGACGTAGACCCTAACTATCGACGGAGCGAAACGGCTGAAAGTCGCACAAAGGGCGATGGAACGCTCAATGCTCGGGGTCTCTCTAAGAGATAGAGTGCGGAACGCGGAGATCAGGCAACGCACGAGAGTTACAGACATTATTGAACAAGTAGCCAGCCTGAAATGGAGATGGGCGGGACATGTGTGCCAAAATGACGATGGGCGGTGGGCGACTAGAGCCCTCTTGTGGAGGCTAAGAATGGAAAGCCGAAGCGTAGGCAGGCCAGCTGCCAGATGGTCAGACGATATAAAAAAAACGGCAGGGCCGACCTAGAAGAGAGATGCCGCAAACCGTAAAAGGTAGAAAACATTGCAAGAGGCATACATCCTGCAGTGGAGTAAAATATGCTGAGAAGAGAAGAGAAGAAGAAGAGAATATAAGAGTAAGACTCACCATTTTTCCGATAGTCTTAACGTCATATATAAGGCTCATTTATAAACTTCTGTCAAATATTCATTCCTGGAAATTGGCAACTATCCATGCCATACACGACATGGGAGAGATATACGTCCATCATTGGACTATATACGCCCGGCTACGACATTGGTCTAACGCGACCGGCGGCGACCGAATCCATGAGTTGGAGCGGGATGCCGATATGGGAACTCCGTCTCGCACGTAGTTGTCGTATGGTTTTCCGCTAAGCCGGTCGCCTTAGACGAATGTCGTGGCCGGGCCTTATAGTTGGCTGGTGTTGTGAATATTTGAATTCAGCCACAGAAAACTCAAAATACTTTCGGTTGATTTATATAAAAGTTGTATACAATTTAAATTATTTATATCCGCGAGTGAATCTTCACATTCCTATTGAGTTTGAAGGAAATCACAAGAATCAGTAAAATCAAGGAGTTTGCAACGAATGGTTAATCAAAACAACTCTCATGTTGCCAAAATTGAGAACAATCGTAACGAGTGTTATGGGACCCACTCAACTCGCGGGGGCAGAGATGACAAACTTTTTATTTCATTAGCGTACAAACGTACGTGAACTCCTGCCGTTGGTGTGTCAAAATTGAAGAAGCGAATGGATCTAATCGTTCGTTCCATTTGCATCATAGGCTTTGAATAAACACATAATTGCCACCAGTGAAGGTGCATTCAGACCAAAAGAGCATTCGCTGTTCTATCCCCCGCTCTACGAAATCAACCAATCACGTTTTGTGCACCGATCGAATTTCGTAGAGTGGGGAGGTTAGAATAGCGAATGTTCGCTTGGTCTGAATGCACCTTATTGAGCTTTCAAACATTCTGTCCGTGCGTTCTTTGCTAGCAGATTAAACAATTAGATTCAAAGTGTCACACATTTTGTCTATACCTACATATGTATAGGCCACGTGACTTTTCGTACGAATCTGTCACTCTCATACATTGATTACTCATCGCTTATCGTATACGATTGTAGAATGGCATCTTGGCTAGGCCTGGTCTTCTATTCAACCCCGTGTGCCGCATACAGCGTTTTCGTATGGAAGGTTATTTAAACTACTATGGCAAAACCCTATACATGCTTTGCACCGCGTCGAATAGGAAACCAGCAGGCCTTGCCAAAATATCATTCTGCAAATGTATAATATATAATGAGCGATAAGTCACGTGATCATAATTATGAATAGGAAAATTGGCAGCCAACGTAAATTCTATCGCAAAATATTTACAATAGGAAAAGTGCTAGCCAACATGAACAAAACTTGACAAACTATCGTTATGTCGATAACTCCCAATAGTTCTGTGCATTGCCTAGCCAAGTTGGGCTTTAATAGTGAACTGTCTGTCCTGGCTAAGCATCACAGTGGACCGTAACAGGCACATGGCGCGCTAAAAGTCTAAAAACACTCGTTTATCACGAGAGATGAGGCGGAGGAAAAACAACGCTTCGCTTTTTCTACAAGTCAGCTTAGGACACCGGTGCCTTGGACAAGATTTAAAGCTTGCATTGAGGGACGGCTTTAAAGAAAAATGTTGTATAGTCGACAGCAATTTACAACATACGTCATCAGCCGATCTTAGTCCACTGCTGAACGTAAGCCACTTCTATTAACGTCGTGTGTCGTGTGGTGACGGCAGTAAGAATACATCTGTCACCACCCCAACTCCTCCTGCGGGTGTCGTAAGAGTCGACTAAAGGATTGACCCTACCGCGAAAAATGAAATTCGTAAATTTCGAGGATTTGTTTCTCTCACTCTAATGACGCCAATCCGCTTGCCCAGCGTGGCGATTATGGGCATTTACCTCCTAATGCGAAGCCTACGTCCAACAGTGTATTATCATTAGGCTGATGATGAATGTGATGATGTATAGACGCATTAGGAGGTAAATGGCCATAATCGCTACGCTGGACAAGCGGATTGGTCGCTGTAATGTGTCCACTATGATGAAGCTGCTGCCCATCATCAATCTTATATCAAAGAATGGTCAGTGGCACTTCAATCCCTTAGTAGGATCTTCCGCCACCCACGGGAAAAGTTGGGGTGGTGACCAATGTATTATTACGGCCGTCACCATACGGCCAACAGCAATTTATAATATTTATCGCACATACAAAAACCTATTTGGGCAGTTCTGCATCATCAGTAGTTTATTCCAACGCGTGTCAACTCAAGGAAAATTAAATAAGTGATGGAATGTATGTTTTGTTATTGGTGTGCTGCGGTTTTGCCAAAATATTTTTCACCCAATTTCACTTACTTTACATGTTTACTGCCCGTCATCAATCTCTAATTAATTAATGATCGGGACAATGACACTTCAATCCCTTAGGCTCTTACGATTACGACACCCACGGGAAGAGTTGGGGTGCTGACAAATGTAGTTTTACTGCCCCGGTCTGTTAGTTACAAGAGTTTTATACAATGTGCATAATTCAGGAACCAAATTGAGCCCCCGGAGCTTATTACAGCAGTAATAATTACACTAAACCTCACATAAAAACTTTGGACATCAAGTTTCATAGTCCGTTCCGTTACCGCATAAAAACGACAAGATAGCTTGCCTGGCCTGATACCGCGAACATCGAAGTTCGCAAATTTCGGAGATTTTTGAGGAACGAAGGCATCATTAGAGTGAAATAATCGTAACATGAGTTTTCAATCACCTATTGGTTACGTTAGGTTTTACTCGATACATAAAGCGTTCTTTATAATTGGAGTAAGCTCGAAGGCTTCCTTTACGTGAAGCCGTAAAGTGTAGTCTCAAAAATCATAATCAATACTAAATACTCTTACAACGTTACGGTTATTTAATACCGTATTATTACATAAAAATCTAGTCATTTCTGCTAAATGAACATCCTTTTTGTATTAAAGAGTAATAAAGCGATCCTGTCGTAATATCTGTACTTTCCTGCCCAGTGTGTTTACCATGAGCTGACACCGCGTTATTAACGCATACTACAGTCTATCCATCCCACTCGTACTCGCGTGTTAGTGAGCTAGACAGAAAGTAAGTCCGCGTTAATAATGCGACGGCAGCTCATGGTACGGCTACAGACTAATTAGAACTCTCCGGGGACGATACTTTTGTCATAACAAAGTAGGCTTGCTTTATTTTTATTGCCATCCGGATTTTTCTTGTTTTATTTTCATTGTTTGAGGAATTGGCTGTTTAATTTCTTTTGCTTCTTTTGTATCTTTTATGTTGTCTAACTCTTTGAGTAATTAATTCTTGTTGTTTATGATATCACAAATAGGTATCGTTAAGTACTACTACAAAGTTTTACAGACACTTAAAGGGCGGCTGATATTTTTACATGTAATATTACCTAATTCGTATCGTTATTACTTAATGAAAAAACCGGCCAAGTGCAAGTCGGACTTGCGAACAAAGGGTTCCGAATCATTATCAATTTGTCATCAAAAATCACGTTAAATATCTATTTTATTCTACTTTTTAGTATTTGTTGTTATAGCGGCAACAGAAATACAGCATCTGAGAAAATGTCGACTGTCTAACTATTACTGTTCACGAGATACAGCCTGGTGATAGACGGACAGATAGACAAACAGACAGCGGAGCCTTTGTAATAGGTTTTCTCTTTGGGTACGGAAATCTAAAAATGTGAATTTCTACCGCGTTTGGCTTGCAGTAAGTTTTGTCTTGTAAAACCCGTTTTGTGAAATATGTGACCTTTTTACTATTTACCTGTACCTTATTTTTATATGGCATAAAACATGATATTTTAACAAATATGCGAAGGTAAGATTTAATTATAAGCTGTACATTTCCAGATTAAATTCCTAAATTCCGAAAAGAGTGACTTAAAATATTCGTTCAGAATGGTAAACTCTTATTCATAGAATATTACGTTATTCTTATTAGTTAAGCTGCATTTATTGTTTGTTTTATTTCTTAGAACAAGAAACTCACGCTCGCACTACGAATGAGGAAACAGGTTGTTTACGTACATGGTCAACATATTTTTTCCATTAATATGTATGACTATTAACCCCGGCCACATTAACCCCAAGTCACTCTGACCTGCTTTAATATTTTCATCTTTATTCAAAGAGACTTATGAATAAAACAGCACTGTGGAGGCAATACGACGCAAGATGTTCCTGTCATAACTTTATTCATTTTGTTGTCTAAGTAAATTAAAATAGAGACCCTTGAAAGACGGCCCTATATTAATTTGGGGCGGAATATAACGCAGAAACGACTTCTACAAAGATCCACGCATCGTAATTAGATTCGGGCTACTTTTAGGATGAAATTTAAATGGGACCCTCGAAGTGAAATAGGCCTGTGCATAGTGTCGTAATACAATCACTTGAAACGTAATGCATTCCAAAATTGGTAGTAGACGACAAAGCGGCGAAGTGATCAAATTTGGGCTCATTGTACTCCCGTGACACTGCGACCGAAAATATCATATCCCTTTTCGACTTTATTCCCATTGAAGAGAGTTGAAAAGTAAATCGCTGTTGGGACTAATATGCTGTAGCTATAAATAAGTGGCGAAGTCCCAAACACAATTTAACTTGAAATAAAATTTCGCCACCTACCCCTGCTACAAATAGGCCGTATATGGCCCGGAAGGGAAGGCGTGTCTTTCGTTATATCGCTTTGTGAACAGCTCGCAAGTTTGCCTCTTCTTTGTGTTCCGTGCCCAATGAAATGAGTAAGTAGAAAATGCGATTGACATTTCTCGCTTCGGATTTTGAAGACGAAGTTGAAAAAACTTTTAGGGTTCTGAACATAATAGTAAAATGAAAACAGGTTTCTAACCACGTATATTTGTTCATATCCATATCCGAGTGAATTCAATTTTAGTCTATCTAAAGCTAAACCTTCCCGCCCCTGGTCTTCGAGTGGCGGCCACGTACCGGAAGGCGTAGCGTGGGTAGCCCACAAGGTGGACTGATGACCAGGTGAAGGTCGCAGGAGTCCGCTGGATGGGGGTGGCACAGGACCGGTCATTGTGACAATCTTTGGGGGAAATGTTCCTACGTGCATTATATGTTCAGCAGTGGACGTCTTTCGGCAAATATGATGATGATGAAAGCTAAACTTGGATATTGACGTCATTTTACGACCCTATTGTCTAGGTTAGGACGTATATTCGGAAGATTTAACGGTGCTGTATAGACAAGAAGTCTAATTGTATCTCTCAGAACACTGTATTAAAACGATAAGCCTAGGAAACTTGTATTCAAATAAAGTGAATTAGAAAGCTTTGTACCGTATTTGAATTATATTTCAAACAAATAGATAAAAACATTGCTAGTTTCCTCTGCGATACCTAACGCATTTAAATAATTGCATTTTTAGAGTCTCTTTAATTTATTTTTGTAGGTATCTAGTTTTATGTATATAAAACTGGAGCTTTTTCCATCGATTGAAGTGCAGTTTCAATAAAAACTGAAATACGAAAAACTTTTACAAATAAAATGAAAAAATATTGTTTATTTTACTCACTGTTGTACGAAACTTAAATGCGAATTTTATTTGGGTTTTGAAATATGTTTGTTTTAGTTAGTACGGTTGGTTTTATTTACACCGGTTCGTTACCTTTAGATATCGTGTTTTAAGCGGCAATTACAATTGATCATTCGCCGCATTCAAACATTAACGGTTGCCTGGCAACCTCATACCACAGAATTAGATTTGGATAGAAGAAACAAGTTCATTCATTTGTATGGCGGCCCGGCCGAGCGTGTCAGATTTTGTACTGAAGTTGTTACTTGCCTATGATTTTAAATATGTCTCAGGCCCTTGAGTAGGTATTCATATGTTTTTGTGTTGTTGCAATTAATATTACTTAAGGAGGCATTATTACTTAATGTTTTTGTTCACTTCAACTTAAAAAATTTGACGCCCGAAAACTGCAAGCTGCGATTAAAGACGGACAACTCAGTGGATTTCACTGAGTTCATTTGACACGCTAAGTAGATACGTTTGCTTGATCTATGGTATATATGACATCTGTGCCTCATACTTTGATTCGGCGATCGCATTAGGCGAGCGACCACGTGAAACTGCCACATTACGTGTCATTTTCCGAACAGTCTATAAATATCAACTCACTGGCGTGTAAAAAAAAACAAGCCACAACAACGATCCACTAGCAGTATGAACAAACACAAGCAGATATCAATTTCACGCAACTTATGCGGATACGTCTTGTACAAACACTGCTGAGTCTCTACAGGCAGTGTACAGATTATTTCAGTAGGTATTAATTTGTCAAAGTAATAGTTTCTGGCCATTTTCGGTATTTTAATAAATTAAGTCATCAATGACACAGACAGAACCAAACTAACCGAAAAAGCTCTCCGAATCGCTAAACTGAAGTGGCAGTGGGCGGGCCACATTGCGCGTAGAACCGATGGCCGTTGGGGCGGGAAGGTTCTCGAGTGGCGGCCACGTACCGGAAGGCGCAGCGTCGGTAGGCCCCCACAAGTAGACGTGTGCGCCGCGCCGGCGTCACGCCGCCGCCGATCTTTTTTGCCACGCCGCCGCCGCCGACTAATGTTCGGCGTGAAATCGGCGTGGCCTTGACTGAATAACAGAGTTATTTCTAATGGGCTAAATACTACACACTAAGCTTCGTATTTGTTTTATGTGTTTATATAATGCTCTTACGTAGGGAATTTACTGTCAACCTCATTACACTTAGGTTCTTAGGCTCGACAAGTTCCAGCCTCCTGAACAAGCCGGTTTCGGTTTTCTAGAAAAGCTTTAGCACCGTAAAATCCGTAAATCACATACACATGCAACGTCAGGCAGGATATACAGAAGACCGAAAGGTATAACTTGCCCCTCAGGTTAGCGTTCGTGTTCGTGGTCTATGAGGCATTTGAATCGATCGTAACCTGGGCTGTACTACAGTATCCTCAGCGGTACCGAGTAGACTACTCCTCCTTGCGTCGATAACCCAATTCTGGGGGTTGTGACTTATCAACTCATCAATTTCTCTTTCACGATCTTCCACCAACCACTCCAATTTTCCTCAGCGAGGATCGCTTCAGCAACCCGAAAGTTGAGTGAGGTGTAGATCTGGTCTCTCCAACGCATGGGGTTCCTTCCTCTCGGCCTTTTCTTTTTTTCTTTCCAATCTTTCTTGTGACAATAAGTTTTTGGAGGTCTTCCCCAGACGTTTGCTATGTATCCAAAGAACAGCCAACAAACAGTAGAACAAGTAAGCCAAATAGGTAGACTATTACGGTACTTATATTGTAGTGTCCATGACCATGAGTTACCATGACCTCTTAAATGCAATTCATTTTAGGTTCGGCTAGCCAATTTTTGACAGTTGTTTTATGACTGACACATCGCGATTCAGTTTAGGTCCTAAAACTGAAACGCATTAGGTTCGTGGTAGCCCCCTAGTTTGTCTTCAACATCGGTATTCAAAATCCAGACCATTGCAGCGAAGATTAAGACAGGGAGATGTCTCCAAAACTGTTTACTGTTTCTTTGGAAGATGTTTTCAAGATTTTGGACTGAAATGGGATGGGCTTGTCATCAACACCACTAGCGAATATATATCACTCACCTTCGATTTGCCGACTATAAAGTTACATTGGTTGAAACCATGGAAAACCACCTAATGAGTACGAGTGAGGCGAGCTGGCGCGCCTCTGTGCAGCTTTAAGTGGAATTCAGCTTTCGGCTTTTGCAGGGGATCGAAACGAATCGGAAAGCCGCAGAGTGTCACACTAAACCAATGTGTAGCATGGGAACGCTGGGTTCTGGCAGCTCGGTTTTCAGCCTCGTCACCTGGCGCGCCTCTGTGGGACGCTCCAGCCAGGCCTGCGTCGGTCTGTGGCCTTTTTTTTGTTTAGGGGGAGAAATACCGCCCGGGTGCGGGAGGGGACCCGAGCGGTTATGTGGGACTCCCGTTTGGCTAATGAGGCCTACGGTTTACCCACTAAAAAACCCTCCCATATGCCACCTCGTCGCCTTTTTGGCGGGGTTACGAGAACGCTCTCGCTTACATTCGCAACCCCCGTCGACGGCAGCTGCTTGCCGGCAGCTCCTTCGCGGGTGTCCGAAGACCCTCCACGCTGGGCGCGCCAGATGGTTGGGCGCGCCTTCCTCCTCGGTCTCCATGATGCCTTGTGGCGGACCCTCCCGAGACCGCCACAAGGAGACCGTAGGCGCCGGAAGATTTCCCGGCACCCGGCGGCATAACAGGTCTGTGGTTATGCCGCCGACCACACTTCGGCTGCAGAGGATAGAGCGAGCGGCAACGACAACACCGGCACTCCTCTTCCTCTGCAGCCCCACCGACGCCGTTACGGCGCGGCGGAACGGCCCCGCCAAGGTCGCAGGGGGTAGGGAGAGTGGCGCTCCGTAATACCATCACGCCTCTCCCCCTGCGATCCCACCTCGGCCTCAGAGGATAGGGAGAGCGGCAACGACAACACTGACACTCCTCTTCCTCTGCGGTCCACCTCCACGCGTCCTAAGCGGGCTCGGTGAGCCCACTTGGAGCGTCCTCCTCTGGCCAGCTGGCAGCCCTAAATTGGCCGGCCCCGGGTGACCACTCCACGGTTACTGAGCCCACCACGACTAGGTGGGCACCCCACGGGGGGCCGGTCTACGGCCTTGGCTGGCGTTAAGACAGCTGGGAAGCGTAATTGTATCGAAGAGCACTGAAATCATGACACTCCGGGCCTTCGGCCTTCGCGGGCTTGACGCCTCACCATCGGATCTTCGGCCCTAATCTTCAGCTTATTTAGATACTAGGGCAGATAATAGATCTAATTGTGATTAAGAACGTTAAAAGTTTAAACGATGTACGTTTATATGGAGAATTTTGTAGTTGTAAAACAGGGT
>JALPQI010022374.1:0-12310 GCA_025490895.1 Thaumatotibia leucotreta
GCATCCTTTGCCAAGTGGCTCAACATTCCTATGTAACCGACATGTGACTGTAAGTGTGATTCTCTTTCATGCAATATTTGCAATTTCTGAAGTGTATACCTAGCTGTGTTGCTGTTTGTACTTCATTTACTAGCATCAACTATACAGTTCGTACGAAGAAAACAAAAAAATGCAAACAAATAGGTATGACTGACTTTCCATAGCATTTGATGTCTGTGCTGTGACACATATCGTGAAACACGTTTTGCAGATATATTTTTACGTTAATACTAATAAATATGAATAATTTAAATTCAAAATGTATATAAACTCAAGGTTCAAGTTGGTGGTTCCTATGGCCACCATCCGGCGCCATTATCAGATCAGCTCCATCCCTATAAGGCCATGTTCCTACCTATAGTACTTATTAACGTAGCACGAATTTAAAGTATATTCAATTAGAACGGATTTGCATGTGCATGTTTGATTTGGCAGTGTGCTGGTCATATTGCCCGGAGGACCGATGACCGGTGGGGTCGGCGTGTTCTCGAGTGGCGACCACGCACTGGACGGCGCAGCGTAGGAAGGCCCCCCGCAAGTTGGAGCGACGACCTGGTAAAGGTTGCGGGTGTCCAATGGATGCGGACAGCTCACGACCAATCTTTGGTAAAGGTTGCGGGTGTCCAATGGATGCGGACAGCTCACGACCGATCTTTGTGAACCGAACTCTCTGGGGGAGGCCTACGTCCAGCAGTGGACGTCAATTGGCTGATGATGAGAACCGATTTGCATTTGTTTTCTCTTCACTCATAAGTCATAAATTTTTCTGACAAACTGAAATGAGCTTTAGGTAAAAATTCAAATGACAAATTTTGGATATCTATTTCTATTGTAAGCCTCGGAGGATATATTATAATACTGAATTGTCATCCGATTTACAAATGCATGCAAAATTACGTCTCAATCAGAAACCGAGAAGTGGATCAAAAAACCGCAAGATTTGATTATACATAGACAACGGTAAAATACAGCTTGTATCTCAGTTCCGATTCAGACATACGACGTTGCTAAGAGAAGTGACAGTCTGTAGTGAGTTGTCGTTGTCGACTGACGAAATAAAAGCTTGTACAAACACGTACATCTGTGTTGGTTTGTTGGCAGTGCTCAGTCAATTCCATCAAGGCCTTTGTAAAGTCCGTGTAGAGCTGGTCTGGCGTGTGTCTCACCTGTGAAACAATAGAAATGTTAATTTTACTAACAAGCATTGCAATAATTTATTATCATTATCAGTTATAATTGAGCATTGTGATTTTCGAATAGATATTGATCCATTTGTTTTGAGTCAACTATAATCGCCTATAAAACGGATCTTGGTTTACTTTGTTAAAGAGAACTCAGGGTAAACATGCATAGAAAAAGATCTTCCAGTAACTCATGTGAACATTATTTAGGTCTCATCAATATATCTATAAGATTAAAAGGGACAAACAATACTTAGGGGCTTGTTAAGGAGATGTATATGAATAAGAGGGTTAGGCTCTTTTTTTATGAGGTACTTTAATAATATTGTCTTTTGAATCCTAATTATAATCTAAATAAAACTTTCACCTTACAACCTTTGTTTCTGTATTTTTCTAAGTCATCTGGAGAAATGGAATCAAAGTCTCCAGTCACTAGTTCAGGTAATTTCATTTGCTTTTTTATGGCTTCTGGACAATCATTTATGAATGTTTCCCATTTCTTAGTTCCACCATCTACAGTTAATCGTAGTTTTGCTGAAAAGAAACATATTGTAAGTAGGATGACAACAATGCTTAATTACAAAACATTACCAAATTAATATGAATAAAATGGGTTCTGTGGAGTCATTTATTAGATCCCTAAGAGTATTGTGGAGCTTCATTATAGTACATTGTGTATTTAGGGCGGTAAGTAAGAATTTGCGAACGAGCCCAAGCCGAAGGCGCGGACTTTACTTCACACGAGTTCATAATTCTTGTACCGCCCGTGTTACACACAATGTTTTTCATCACACCTGTGATGTAAAAAAGTAAATAAAACAATATATTTTCACAAAACTACTCTGAAATGGTCTAAATCAGGGATGACTTAATTTCATCATTTTCATAAAAGAAATCTCGGCGCGGCGCGCGGCGTGCGCCGGACCGCGCTAGTGCGACGTAATGTTGTATGAAAATCCTTAACGGCCTACTAGGACGTAATGACGCACCTACGGCCCGCATCACCGCAGCGTATTGGCGCACTTACCGAACAGGTGTGATGAAAATATTATTACAATGAGTGTAAATAATTCTGCCTTCAAAGGTGCTGGTTTTAAAATTTTACATAATCAAGGGATGGTCATGATCAATCCTCCTTGACACTCAATACTATGGATTAGAGTACTAGTAAGTCAATAGTCTCTAAATTCCCATTGATTTTCATAGGATTGTCTGTCCTTGAAAATTGTGTCAATCACCATTTTCTTGTCATTCATTGCTATGATTACATTCTCCTGGGTCATCCTTAAAATCACAGTTGAGTATCATTAGAAATTACTAAACATTGTTTTTTTAGTGACATGACCTTTCCATAATGAGTCACCCACCATGTTAGTAGAGCATGCTGGATAATGATTTCTTACAAACAATGCAACTTTTGTCATCTAGGTGATGTGACAGAATAAAAACAGAAAAGGTAATTGACCCATATAACACATTCACTATCCCATGAATATAAAAATAATGCCAACTTACCATTGGTCCACAGTTCTGAGAAAAACCTCTGACTCTGTGTGATTGGAGTATTAAGTACTAAGACTGCATAGTTGACTGGCTTGTTGTGATAAATCAATGGGGTGATATCCCATTTCCAGCAATGTACAGGGCTGCATTTAGTGATGCATTGGTTGTGCTGAACATGGAAATAAATTATTACATTATTGTATGATTTCATACATTGAATTTTATTGAAATTTAGGCTTTTAAGACACAAAGGTTATAATATCTTGTGGGAGAGATGAATACTTGTCACTGGTTAATGTATGGACAATGATAGATATCAATCTCACTGACAATTAGCTCCAGTGCAAATGATACTGAAGTGTTTGTCCAAGGAAAACAAAGTTAGATTATACCCAACATGTGTAACATTAAACCACTCATAAAATAAATTGCAGCATTCTATTTCATTTATCTCAAATTCTATCTAAAAGTTAAATTCTCCCTTACATAATATTAGTATATTAGGATTATAACTCATGTGAGATTCAAACATATATGATAGAACCGGGTTACTCAACATATTTAAGTTTATGATTGCTCGACATGTTTTGACCCATTAAGAGGGTACGCGTCGGGCTTTGGCTGAATGGGTCATCATCAACTTAAATATATTATGTGAGTAACCAGGTTCCCAGTATGTTGGGCCTCAAAATTTGTCAACCTACTAGGTGATAATATAATTTAAAGAACTTTATAATTGGATCAATTTTTTAAGGTTATTGACAATTACAATAAAAAGATATTTTATCATCAATGTAACTATAACAGTACAGTTATTAACTGTTTTACTTATAATTTTAAATGCATTTGGCCCAGTTAATACATACGATCCTGATAAAAAAAGGATGGCGCAATAAGTTACGCTGCAAGGTTTGTCATAAGTATGTGTGTTTACGTCTCAAGCACGTGGAAAAATAACGAAGTGCGCGGTCAAGGTGCTTGACTTTGTATGCGTTTTAAAGGTTATTGTCATTATGGTAGACAAAGAAAGACTGAATTTACCATTAGTACGAAATCAAGTAATAACCAAAGGTGTACTTACAATACCATTTACTGTTAATCCTCGTAAATCCATGCTAAAATGATTAAGTAATACACGCGTAACTGAATTCACTTTAAGTTTCAATACCATTGACACAATGTCCCATGTACTCGGTTGTAAAGTTTGATAATATTGTTTACGATAACGGAAATCCAACTAAGCCCTCGATAATTCCAAATCCACTTCAATTTATTGTTCTATATGAATCAAGTATGCCGGTTTTGTTTTGAGTATTTTGACATTTGACACTTTTGACAGTTTGTTTCAATTTCAATTTGATAGTTTGTTGGCAAACATGGAGCCAACATTGCCACTACATAAAAAAGTGGGTAACGTTCTAAAACAATGTGCAATAAAGCCCTTCTTAGACGGCAGACGACAAGTCTCCCTGCCAAAATAAGCCCGTCACAGACTGTGCGGACGCGGAGAGTGAAAACTGTTAAGAAGGTTTCAGCAAACTCCGAACTCTAACATTTATACTGGCTTTATATTGTCTATTTTATTTAATGTGTCATTGTGATTTGTTTACTTTCTGTCAATATCATAGACATATAAAATTGATAGACCGAGTCTATTTTATCTGTGGGTGACGCCGGCAATGCCTGTCAACGATCTTTGTTTGTGTATACTAGTGCACCTAAACCGCAAATAGTAAAAGTGATTAAAATAAAGCTTTTCATGTATATTTCTGTTCGATAAGTGCACGGGATGTGATAAAAGTGATGACTTGTGTGGTTCCAGGGTGTAAAAACCGCCAGGGTTACCTGAATGAACAAAATAAAGACATTACGTTTCACCGGCAATTTAGTTTTGACTTGAATTTTAAGATTTCGAACCTTATTAAGGTAAAAGTAACTGAAAATCTTATTCAATATTTGTTGTCGGATACATATGTGTAGTTTTGTGATTAAAACATTTGTATTTACATTCGTAATGTAATTATAAATAGTGGGATTCAAACATTTGTATCGCATAGTGTGGTACTTAAGAGACCGATCGTGATATCGATAAATGTATTGATAGTCAACTCAAAAATGAATCGATGTTTTTAATGTCCAACAGGTTTCCACTGGACACTGAACAAAGGCTATTATGGGTCAAAAATATCAAAAAGGCATACGACTGGTACCCTAAAAAGTATTCAAAAATATGCTCCGCACAATTTTAAGCTGTTGTTTCAGGCAAGGGTACGCGAATACGTGATTACATTCTGACGTACTACCCACCATATTTGGTAATCATCCAATGTCATGTCAACCAGCAAGTAAATTAAATTTAGTTTAATAATGACGCTCATGTGATACTTGTGTAGACTGATTAATTTAATTATAAAGAAGCCATCATACCAAAATTGTTAGGTATGCTTTAAGGAATGATAAGTCCATAAAACATGTTATAATGAGAGTTTTCTGAAATCACCAGGGCAGGAGCAGGTCCAGAAACTTGTCTAAATTCTATGTTTATAGTTTCTGGTTTAAATATTTTGTATGAGTTAAAAAAAATATATTAAAAAATTTAAACTTTATTAAAAAAAAAAAACATTTACTTAGTCTTTCTTTGGGGCTAGGTAATTGTGTTTCTTAGCGGGACCTTACGGCTAAGTGGCGCCAACTAGTGGCATACGTTTTAGGAAACCCTCATTATGACATTTTAATTAAAGAAAATATTTCGTTAACTTTGTGATTTTATTTTTATCCTAAAATGTAGATTTTGAAATCACGATCGAAGAAGATCGTGATTTTGAGTAGGAAATAAGGTTTATTCCTACTGTATTCGCTACCTAATTTGGTTAAAATATTATTATTGACTATAAAAGTATACGATTGAAGACTGGACATCACTAATAGTAATGACATTTTATCTAGTCAGGTTGGTAGCATTGTTCAAGAAAATGGAGTCGTTGATGGAGTTCACGACCAAGTAGAGCTACTTTATTTGTCTCTTTTTCCTTATGGAATACGTCTTGAGATGGGGTGAAGGATGACAATAGTTTGTTCATGTATGTCTTAATACACGGAATCTTCCCTATATTTTATCTGTGGTCAATGTATATATTATGAATACCTCAACATGGTAGCAGAGCATGAAATATTGTATTGAAAAATATATCGAAATATTTTGTTGTAGTTCTGAATAGAGAAGATAAATATTTTTTGCATGTTCGTGATATGTGAAATAAAATATTGTATCAAAAATAATTAGTTACGATTTTCAAACCAAATTCGAACAAGAGCTGTCAAAATGTCAACTCCATCGACGAGCTGCAAAATTGATATTGGTTGTTTGGAAGGCAAAGAAAATTGGTCAACATGGCGCTGCAAGGTACTGTTACTGCTGCGAGGTACGCCTGGAGGATTAGATGCCATCAACGGGAATCTAAAGCCGCCGACGCAACCTGGTGGAACAGCTACACCGGCAGACCAGGCTAGTTATCAGAAAGCTCTACAAGACTATAATGAAAAAGATAGTGCCGCGATGCTCATGCTAATGGCAAATATGTCAGATGTCACTTTGCAAAAAGTCATGAGATTAACAAGTGCGAAACAGATTTGGGATGAGTTACTGAGATGTATGAGAGTAAAACGACCGTGAAATGCAATAGCTGATTTATTACTGTTGGTTAGACAGGGCCGATGCGCTAACGCAGTAGCGTATAGATACATGTACATGTAGGTATTCGCATATATGTCATCCCTCCCACACTAGTCTTGAACCCTGTTAACAAACGAATAAAATGAATAAATGCTAAATTACATATTTTTTATTTTACTACTCATCTATCTAATCTTATAATCTACTGGTTGCCTCGGGCGCAACAGATGTCGCGGCACGGGCTGTGCGGCCGCTGCCGTCGGCGGCTCCGCAGCCGCAGGCGCTGCCGCGGCCGGCCCCGGCGCCGGCGCCTGCGCCTGCTCGCCGTCCGCGGCGGCGTCCGCCGGCTCGCAGGCTGGACTCCCCTGCTCACCGGCGTCGCCGTCGCAGTCTACCCACGCCTCGTCCTCCCCCTGGCCTACATCCCTCTCCCCGACTACAAGATCGCTCGACTCTTGAGCGGGTAGTGAGGCTACCTCGGTTCCGGTAACTATCGGAGAAGGGAATGCTGGCCCTCGATCTGTGGGGGCCGAATCTATCGGCGGCATATTTAATCCGATGCGACCCTTATACTTAATTAATTGATCCATGTGTCTTATACAATAAGAATCAAAATTAAACATATACACTTTAAACATTTTATTACCTATTTTACTTTTTATTATGCCATGTTCCCAAGTTTCATTTCTCGCACTGTACCAGCGGGCCAAAACAACGTCACCGATCTCAAAATTTCTTCGATTAGATGGAGTTTCGAAATTATTTTGTTTTACAGGCGGTAGAATCAAGTCGAGCCGAGTTCTTAATTTTCGTCCAAACATTAACTTGGCCGGAGTTTCGCCCGTGGTGCAGTGAACTGTATTTCTGTATTCAAATAAGTACCCTAATAACTTATCGTGTACTAAATCTAATTTTGAATTTTCTCTTAAAATACATTTCAACATTTTTTTGCAATTTTTTACAGAACATTCAGCCATTCCGTTACTGTTCGGATGGTAAACCGGTGACGTAATATACCTAATATTGTTACTGGAACAAAACATGATGAATTCCTTACAATTTATTTTGGCATCGTTATCTGAGACGAGTGAGTGCGGTAAGCCGAATATCGCAAATAAACGCTTTAGTTTAGCAATTAATTCATGCGTTGTCGTGCCATTATTCATGTAGATACACTCGAGCCATTTACTGTATGCGTCGACAACTACGAGATATACCCTTTGCCCTATGGACATGTAGTCTATATGAATACGGTGGTAGGGGCCCGGCGGGCGCGGCCAGGGCGCCGGCGGCTCGCGCGGCGGCGCCGGGCGCAGCGCCGCGCAGGTGGCGCACGCCACGCGCCGCTGCGGCGCTCGATGTCGGCGTCGATGCCCGGCCACCACATCCTACCGCGGGCGTTCGATTTCATTTTTACAATACCTAAATGAGAGCTGTGCAGTTCCTGAAACATTTTTTCTCTAAGCGTGTTAGGAATTACGACCCTATGCCCACGTAATAAGGTCCCGTTTTCGATCTGTAAGTCAGTTTTACATTGAAAATACGGTTTTATTGAATTACAATTTACCTTACGCGGCCAGCCCTTGTAAACATATTTTATCACCGTTTGTAATACCGGGTCGATTTCTGTGGCCTGCTTGATGTCATTCGAGGTGACTGCCGGTAAAACGGCATCGAGGAATTTCAGCGAGCAAAATTTATCGAATTCTTTGTCGGTGGCCGTTGTTGTCTCCGTTAAAGGGGCCCTAGAAAAATAATCGGCCACTAAATTACTTTGACCCGTTGTATACTGTACAACATAATTATAAGCGGATAATATAATTGCATACCTTTGAAGACGCAGCGCCGTTGTTACCGATATACCTGTATTGTTATTAAAAATGGAAACCAAGGGTCGGTGGTCCGTTTTTAGAATAAATGGCTCACTGCGGCCATACAGATATTGGTGGAACCTTTTCACACCAAATATCAAGCTCGTAGCTTCTTTCTGTATCTGGCTATAGTTCCGTTCACTAGTGGTCAATGACCGCGAGGCAAAGGCCAGAGGCCGCTCGTTACCTGCTCGATCCTTTATCGACAGGACAGCTCCCAGCCCGGCGGGCCCGGCGTCACACGCCAGCGTGAGCTGCGCCGCGGGTTCGAAGTGCGCCAGGGTGCGCTCGGAAGCCAGCTCGTGCTTGACTCGCCGCACGGCGGTGCGCTGCCGCTCGCCCCACTGCCACTCTGCGCCCGCTCGCGTCAATTCATGTAACGGACTCATAATGCTCGAAGCATTAGGAATGAAATTCCGGTAATAGTTTACTACCCCTAAAAATCGTTTCACCTCTGTAATATTAGTGGGTTCCGGCGCGTCCACTATGGCCTTGACCTTATCCGGGCACGTATGTAATCCATCTTTATTTATAACATACCCTAAATATGTAACACTCGGCTTAAAAAATTCGCATTTTTCTTGTTGTAGCCTCAGACCTGCCTCATGCAATCTAGACAACACTTCACGTAACCTACTTAAATGACTAGCTTTATTAGGACCGGTTATACATATATCGTCAAGCCAACAACTTATACCTTCGATGCCCGACAGCAGGGTTTCCATCGACTTCTGGAAAATTGCTGGTGCCGGTGCCAGTCCGTAGACTAATCTAGTATACTTAAAGAGACCCTTGGACGTGTTTATAGTAGTCAATTCTTGCGAAGAATCACACAACAAAAATTGATTATACGCATTCTTTAAATCAATTTTGCTATAATGTTCGCCCCCTCCTATTTTAGGAAATACCTCCTCTATTCTAGGTAAGGGATATTTGTCGATTACTAAATCTTTATTTAATGTCACTGAATAATCACCCGCTATCCGTACCTTGCCATTCTCCTTTAAAACAGGAACTATAGGAGTGGCATACAGTGAATGATTAACTGGGACTAAAATACCTAAAGCTACTAACCGGTCTAATTCTTCTTCTACCTTATCCTTTAAGGCAAAGGGTACCGAACGGGGCTTGAAGAATTTCGGAATTGAATTTTCTTTCAATTTTAAGGTAACTTTAAATTTATTGAATGACCCGAGTTCATCGCGCCATAATTTAGGGTATTGTTCCAGCAACTTAATTACGTCATCGTCATTACAATCGGATATTTTATTTAACTTAGTAACTAACTCTAAATTAAATTCCCTCATAAAGTCTCGCCCGAGGAGCCCTGGACCATCATTTTTTAATACAAATATATTTAAGCGCCCAGCTAGTTCGTTATATTGGGCGTCTGTAGTGAAATAGCCCAAGGGCGAGAGTTTATGGCCATTGTAAAGGCACATATTTACGTTACAATTTTCTAACTTGTGTGTTGAAAACAATTTCAAATACATCCGTTGTGAGATAACGCTTGCACCCGATCCGGAATCTAATTCCATAATTACGGGGACACCATCTAAAATTACATTCAGTTCAATAGGTTTGCTGCTTACGTACCTTAAATTATACATTTCGCATTCCTGACAACAATTTTGTTCCATCGAGTTGTCCACGCAGTCCATATTATTAACGCGCGTATTTCTGCAAACTTTCTTCAAGTGTCCTACGAGTCCACACTTTTGGCAACGATAGGTCTTGTAGCGACACCGGTCACCGTCGTGACTCTTCATGCCGCACACGGAGCACCGGGAGCGCTCTCGCTGCTGGTCGCGGGCCGCCGCCGAGGCCCGCGCGCCGCCGCGCCGCGCCCCGCCGCTGCCGCCGGCCGTGTACCGCGTCTCGCTGCTGGTGCGATAGAGGGGCTCCTCCTTGATGGCGCTGGTACCGGTCATCACAGCCTTCGCCTCCCTAGCCGATTCAGCTTTCTCCGCTATTTCCAAGGCCTGTCCGATTTTTATCGTCGATGCATCTTGTTCGAATAATTTATCACGTTCGGAGCCTGCACCTAGGCCTAGGACGAAACGATCCGCTAGTATCGTTTCCAAGGCGGTTCCGAACTCACAATAGCTCGCTAGCCCTCTCAGGCGTGCCGCCCAGTCTCCTAAGGATTCGCCTGTGTTCCTGGTCGCTCCATAAAAACGTGCCTTGTCAGCATACGTGCACTTCTTCTGTTTGAAATGATCGTCGAGATATTTAATGAGCTGGACGTAACTCAGTCCATCTACTTCCGTAGGGTAAGCAAGGTTACGCAATAACCGATACGACTCGTCCGTGAGATGAGTTATGAGAATTCCACTTTTATTTTCGTCGCTCACCGAATTTATTTTAATAAACTGCGTTAATCGACCTTTAAATATCTCCCACTCACATGTTTTATGGTCAAAATTGGTCAAATTTCCCAAATAAGCCATTTTAATTATTTTTTTCTTTACACACGCGGGTATATATACAAAGATCCTCGTTCGTCACTGAGATGTATGAGAGTAAAACGACCGTGAAATGCAATAGCTGATTTATTACTGTTGGTTAGACAGGGCCGATGCGCTAACGCAGTAGCGTATAGATACATGTACATGTAGGTATTCGCATATATGTCAGTTACACACCTTGTTCGATGGCACATCTGAAGATAAAAGCTACAATCTTTGCTACAGCTTTTTCAGCTATCGTAAGGATCCCCTACATGACATGTCTATGCATATATCCAAATTAAAGAACATATGGCATGAACTAAAGGTTGAGCTACGAAAGGACGAAACTAAATATGATCTGCCTGAGATTTTACTCATATGCAAGATTTTAGAAACGTTACCGGATGATAGCTACTTCCCGTTCAAGTCAAGTTGGATGCTAATGTCAAAAAAGGACCGTAACATTGAGAACTTGACAGCGCAAATCTGTTGTTACGAAAGATCTTTAACGAATAAAGAAGAAGATTCCGAGGCTCAAGCGCTAGTAGTACAGAAATCTTTACGCAAAACAAAAAAGAAATGCGGGTATTGCAAACTTATTGGACATAACGTCAAACAATGTCGAAAGTGGATCGCAGATGGCAAACCTCCCAAAGAGCCACAACCACAACCATCTACTAGTCAAGCAAACAATAACCACTTAAACCTGACTCTAATGCAAGTTGAGACGAATGAAGCAGTCACCGACTTTGAAGATCTTGACAATTGGTATGTCGACAACGGTGCGACAAGTCATGTCACGTGTCAGCCTGACATATTCTCCAGTTTTCAACATTTTACAAAGAATCAGACGGTTACAACTGCAAATGAATCTACAGCTGAAGCTATTGGAAAAGGAACAGTCGAATTGATTGCTGATGTTCATGGTCGACAAGAGCACATCACATTATGTGATGTTTGGTACGTTCCTGCAATAAGACGCAACCTGTTTTCTGTACTTGCCGCCCAAGATAAGCTTCAGAAAAGTGTCTTCATATCTGAGAGAGAAACCTGTCAATTGATAAATAATGGAAAAGTGAATTTGATTGGCACACGTGTCAAAAATGGAGGTCTCTACAAGCTAAAAGTCAAGACTATTAGACATTCAACCCCAGAAGTGAGCACTCTGTCAACAGAACAGAACAATTGATTGAAAAGGAACTTGGTATTAAAGTCAAACTCGATTCTGAATTATGCACAGGATGTGTATATGGAAAGACACACAGACATAAATTTGGAAGAAGAGAAAGAGCTACAAAACCAGGAGAGACAATACACACTGATGTATGTGGTCCAATTCCAAATTCATTCAAGAAGTTTAAGTATTTTGTATTGTTTAAAGATGACTACAGCAGCTATCGTCACGTTTACTTCATTAAGCACAAGTCTGAAGTCAAAGATAAGCTCGTGCAGATGATCAATGAAACGAAGACAGCTGGTCATACTATAAAAACAATAATTAGTGACAACGGAGGATAATTCAAAAACGAAACTATCGAGAAGATACTCCATTCACATGGTATACAGCACCGGTTTACAATGCCATATACACCC
>JALPQI010022375.1:0-19742 GCA_025490895.1 Thaumatotibia leucotreta
AGATATGCCAAATAGAGAAATGCCGTAAATACAGTATATAAACTCACTAAAACCATTTATTAAAATCAGAGCACATCTAGGTGATAAATAACGTAGTGGTATATAAATTATTATTCTACGAAAAATAAAATTATACGTGATTTTATAATTGAATTTGTAATTATTATGTGCTTACTATTATTTTAACATAATTTTAATTTTTTATTTATTTTTATGATGTAACTAGTAAGTGATTTGGTGTTAATACTAGCTTATGTGAATAAATACATTGAATTGAATAACAATTATGACATTTATCTGGTTGTCAAGTTCCACACAGTCTGTAAAGCCGCGTATCCACCGGGCACACGGGCTCGCGAGGACCTGTCGAAACCATGACAAACTTTTAGAAAATATGTGCGTACCTACTATTATAGCAATTATTCGTACCTCCATAAAAAAAGGTTTACTTATTTATTTCGATTGACGTATCGAAAAATTGCAGCAACAGCAGTAACATCACTATTCCGTTCAGGCAACAATGAAGTTTGACATTTGCTCCATTGTACCAACTGTCAAATTTTTACAGAACTTCATGTGCAAACAAACGTCAAAAACGACTTCTTACGATGCCTCTACTGTACTAAGCGCTAGCGCTTGGCAACTTGGCTAAGCATACTGATGCTCACAAATATTTGCGCATGGCTCTATTGTCATGGCCATGGCGTTAGAATACATATTTATTCTGATGGCGACTGTACCAATCAGTATTAACTGTCATTTTGACATCCACATATAAACTCTGTCACTTACTCGATCCATTCTTGTCAGCTTTTATTTAATATTTAAATATGTCTGTAATGAGTTCTCGTTTCTTGGCAACATTTTAGCATGTACAAGAGGCTCACCATGTCTATGTATTCGATATTATTTTGATTTTGGGACACCCTGGATGAGGTATCCAGAGAAGAACACAAATCTCTGCCAACATGTCCGAAAGAAAATGATATCTCAATCTAAATGTGTACTGTACCTACATGGTCCCATTTTTATTCAATCCTGATAGAGGAACTGTTAATGTTCCATTAAAATTGTATATTTCCAGGTGTTTCTAAGAAATTCACACTAATTTCAGTCTATTTCATTTCTGGATAGCACTGTTTGAAATACAATTATTGTAAATTATTAGGCAATCCTATAAGATTATTATAATAATAAACGCGAAAAACAGTATATCTTTGTAGACATCAATTGTAAAATATATTGTAAAACCTATAAATACAGAGAGCAATCAAGGCTAAATACATATATTATCTATTTGAAAAACAAGACATGAGTGATACTTACTGGTTGGAAATGATCATCAATTCTATCACCGACATTTCTCATTATTGAATAGATACATACCCACAATATTTATAGGTAACATATAAGCGTACATTTAGGTACATAAATCGTTGGTCCATAAAATTAGCATATCGCTATCATTCATCCTTGTGCCATTTTCTCGGTCGACTCAACATAAATGCAGGAGCAAAGCTTTTGTAAAAACCTCAAAACGCACCCGGAGAGCGAATGGTAACATTCCGGCTTAGATTGCCATTTGACACAGAGATAGTAGACAGGGATACCGCTGAGGAGTATCGCGAGTCCTATTGCCGTGTCTATGGGTTGATCTATGGCGGGAACGACTACGAGGAAGCCAATTGCGATGAGGAAAATGTATGGGATGGCGAGGTGTACGCGAATGGGGCGCGGGATGTCCGGCCGGGTGCGGCGCAGCCACAGCATGCCGACGACAGAAGCTCCCACGGAGAGCCACAGCGTTTGGGAGAAGTAGTTGATCAGCCCGATTATGTTGCTGTTCGACAGCATTAGCAGGGAGAACAGGCACTGTAACAATTAAAACAATACAATACATGTAGAGGCTTTGCCTACATGGTGATAATTTGATAGAATGTGACAAACTGGTGCGGCGTAAATAACGGGCGACTACTTGACGGGTCGCAAGGATGACCTTGGTGATACTTAACAGGTAAGTTTCAGGTTTTACTTAAATTGTACTTAACAGGCCAAGTGAATTTCACTGATGACCTGGTGAAGGTCGTAGGAGTCCGCTGGGTGCGGGTGGCGCAGGACCGATCATTGTGACAATTTTTGTGGGAGGCCTATGAACAGCAGTGAATCTTCGGAACATTGAATAGGGACTCTAATACAGATCCATCTATCTATACGAGTGTTAGGTACTTCACTTACCAGCAGTGCAAAAATACACCTTGTAGAAGAGTGAGAGGACGATTGTGTACGCATCAGTGCAAATAGAACCTATAGCTTACCATAAAAGGAGCGACGGTATGAGCGCCTACCACACTGAGTGGAAGAGTGAAGGCATGTGTCCGTCTTGCACTTGCACGTCAGTCGCAAACAGCTGCGCTGACGAGAAGGACATTGCGTTGATGTCTCCAAGTGAGAGTTGAAATAAAACCAAGGTTACCGAAAATATGAACAACAATATGGATGGACGTCTGTCGCTCTATGTCGAAAAGTGAGGGGAAAGAGGGCATACGATCCTTTTTACGCGTCAGTCGCTAACTGCCACAGACGTGAACTGCACGCTGAAGATGAGTCCAAACGATGCTGTATAAATCAAACTTGGCTTACAGTAAATATGAGTGACGGTATGGGCGTCTGCCGCTCTATGTGGAAGAGTGAGAAGAAGGCCGGCATGTGTCCCTCTTGCGCGCCAGTCGCGAACAGCCGCGCTGACGTGAATAGTACGCCGTTGACGCCGCCGAAAGTCGACAGCGCCACGAATACGGGTATCACCCAGCTCCATGAGCCAAAGAGACGATCGCCGAAACTCTGAAAAGATTCGAAAATACGATTTATATATATATATACTTATCAGTTATTATCAGTAGCAGAGCATAAAAAAGCCCTCTGTCTGAATAGTTATAGGTGTATCACTTTTAAGTTCAACTGGTTGAGGTTGGTGTCAGTGCTTTGGAATATAACTCCTACAAGTACAGATCACCCGTCAATATGACGTGCTGGTATATTTATTGCAGTAATAAAGCGGGAGACATGACGTATTGTGTTGGCATTTTTATTACGCCTGACGTGACGTCTTTCTACTCGTACCTACAAAGAAATTGCATTTTGATAGTGCGTTTTCACTGCGACCAGAAATATTTTTTCTAAGTAATTTAATACTTCATTATACCATTTCAATCGGTTTACAAAAACGTAGCTATATACTTAGTGACATTTCTAAGAGCTCTATAAAATTCTAAGCTTCAGTATCTAAAGCTTTCGGTAGCTACTTACTTATTGTTTTTTACTCACCGCAGCTACAGCGACATCTTTAGACATCATGGCCGTCTTATCGACGACAGCGAAGTAAGCCACGTTGGCCATCGCGTATATGATGGTGACCATCGGCATGGCGATCCAAATCGCCCGCGGCAGGTTCCTGAAACGTACAGCACTTACGTGAGTGGAGATAATAATATCATGTCATGAGATTCATGAGTTTTATGAGCGAACTAATTCAGTGACGATGACGTGACGCGAAACTAGACTAATAGTTTCACGTTTTACGCGTTTACGGCTCAAATTGTATTTTATTAGCACATTCTAGCATTCCAAAATATTTTCAAAATTTTTGATCAACTCATTTCAAATGCCTTTACTTCTGAAAGCTTTGCTCAGCTACAAACGTAATTAAATATACTTCTTTAGCTAATCTTTAAACTAATAGCATGTATGAAATGGTTCATTTTATGATTAGGATCCCAGATATTTTTTTTGTTTTAACTTTTTGATTTTTGGTTGGTTTAATTCAGCCAAGAATGTATGATGAGAACTCTTACTGCACGAATGTACCCCAATATTTTCGTTTAGCGAGAATATTTTTACTTTCAAATAAAATCGTCGATATATGATAAAAAAAGTACTGACAATTGAGAACAGAACTGTATTGTTCCTATGGTAAAAAATACTGTGTACCTACGTAGGCTCCATACGTGGGGTGTATGGAGCGCTTTCGTAAAATTTCCATTTTTCGGGAAAAGCAATCTGATGTTGTTACTTTGTTACTACCTACTAATGTATTAGATCTAAGCCGAACTAATTAAATTTCATTTCAAAATTGTTACTAGTTTTTTCTATGAGGCAAGGAGTAAAAAGTGTACGAATTCTACCCATTTTCCTAAAAAAATCTGCTCACCAACTCGGTTATTTCTAACAAATATTTCTCCCTCACCTATCCTAGTAAATATTTATTGCTGCCCGTTATTCCGTTATTTGAATTGTAAATATATAAAAGCGCCTAGTTCACACCATCAAGGCTGGATGTGGAAATGACTCCCAGCGAATAGTGCGTTGGAGATAAACGCTATGAATAATACATGTAATAGGACGAGTGCTCATGGAGGTATTCCGTTTGGTTGAGCAAACACACGAGCGAATGGACGTCCAGGACTATCATTGCATTGGTCGAACCTGTACCAATGTAATGAGATTATAATGTATCATAGGCCTCATAATGACGGGCCATTTTTATAACATTTTTTTTTGATAATGCAGGGAGGTGGGCAATTTTAACAAGCTTTACACCTACACAGCTGGCAGCAAAGCTATCAGACTATCTCATTTCGTTGCTGAACGTAGGCCTCTCCTATTAACTATGCGTACCTATATATATTATCTAAGAGGTAAATGCCTATAATCGCCACGCTGCGCAAGCGGATTGGCGATCGCAGTGTAATGTGTCCACTATGATGACGCTGCTGCCCATCATCAATCTTCTATCAAAGAATGGTCAGTGATACTTCAATCCCCAATACCCGCTGCGGCAAGATTTGGGATGGTGACAAACTCTTACTGCCGTCATCGCACGGCCAATGATACTTGTTTGTTTACTTACTTAACCGTAATATGCCTAAATGACCACATCGTAAAACGTTTTCTCACAATCATCCTGAAAGTTTAATTGTTTAATTCATCAGTAATAGTTATATAGTGGTGAGTTGTGTACTTTCCTGTTTTGTGTACAGGTAAATGCTATTAAGGCATCCTATATTAAACTTTTGGCAATAGATCTCTTTTCCACTGAAATGTTTATGTAAATATTATGTAGTCTACGGACGAACAACTGCAAGCAAAACCACGTAATGCTATTTTGTTATTTAAAACACAATTGTACGGTAAACTGTAAATAACTAATCGGATACCTATTGACATAATACCTATTTATATTGACACTACACCCTACATCGCCCGGGCGTGCTAAGTTACTACAATAATTGGAGCTGGAATGGGCACTACCCACATAGTCGTATATACATATATCTGCGGTTTAATATTGCACTATATGAAACCGTCTGAATAACTGTGCCTTAATTGAAGTAGGAATATTAAGATCTCATTTGCACATGATTTGTAAGAAGAAGAAAATAACTGTGCCGAAGGTAGGTAATTTCCTAATCATAATTTTATTTTACTGCATTATTAAGTGTAAGTATCTTCTCTTCATACAATTAGTAAGTACCTCCGTGGGCTTCATGATTGGCTACATGAATAGCAAGGCTATTGTAACGTCTATAGGTTTGATTTTCTATGAATGATTCCTACAGTCGACTGAAAAGCAAAGCCGAACACAAGAACGCACTTAGGCTTGTTTGAAAACCTCTCGAGGGACCTACTTCAAAGAATTTAAAAGTCTATTCTTTCTTTGGCACAAATAATGCTTTCATTCGTAGATCGTTTCCCTGTTAATATCTATCGTCGTACCTATTAATAGATAAATAAATGCGTGTTTCATGATTTTAACCAACCTCTAATTATTATATATTCTTATACAATTTGTTGAAAATTCCAACGGTGCCCATTTATTATTCCCCAACAAAATTAGTAAGTCACATTGTCAAAACAAACGCTTCGCAAACTCAACAGGTAGGTATCTTTGCACAAAAACAGGAAAACCACACGATTGTGTAAAATAAATGGTTCGCCTGTTACCTCAATTCCATCTTTACCAACCGTATGACTTTGCGGTTAATTCATTACCAGTTTGATTTCAGGCACAGATCTCTCTGATTTCAGGTGATCATTTCATGGCCCTATGCGGTATGTTTTACTTATTAAAGGCCGATTAAGACCGGTACCAACCCACCAATCGGGTTGAGTCGTACATTTATTTATGTTTTGTATTTAACATTTGTATGCTTACAAACCTATAGGCTTCTTTGCGTACATATGTGGGCGGTCGCGATCAAATTCTAAAGCTTCTGCTATATAATTTACCATTTAATGGTCACAAGTAATTTAGTTATTTGTAACAAATTGTACTTTAAATTAACTAAAGTAAGGAAGGCACATTAATTTAGTTAATTTTAAGATTTTGCTCTTGTACATTAAAATTACTTTTTTTTACTTTGAGGTAGGTATGCTTTATAAATAAGATATCTAATTTTCATCACGTTCAATATCACAACTCACAAGCAGTATTTTCAATGAAGATTTAATTTATTTTTTTGCTACACTGCTTATGTATGAATAAATTCAGTTTTCCCCGTAATTAACAGTAGGTAAAGTTCCTATTATAGGGGATTATATAATATGAGAAATATTTTCATCTCTACTCTTTTTATCATCTGCACATTTTATTGTGAGTCATAAAATCATAAGTTGAACGTCATTATAAGAATCGCTGAACCCGGACTTGTCCTTAGTCGTGGAAGATCGTGCCTCTAAGTAATACCGCTTATAAAAGTTATAAATATGGCTCGTTATTTGTTGCTCTAGTCTCGTAGCGCCATTGTGACTATCTGTGGAACAGACAGACATACCTGATGCCAGTAGGCTTTAATGATGTTCACATTATAAAATTTATGAAGATCTAAAACTTTGCAATTTTGAAAAGATTTATATAAGTTTATCCCTTTAGACCATCTTTCGACTTCATTACGTCCCTCGTAACCGTAATCTTCCCTCTCGAACCCTCTCTTCTAATGCTTTCCTAACAAAGGGAACAATACCGATTCTCCGCAGCTGACTGTGGTTGTAGTTCATGATTACATAACATAACCCAAGTCGAGTATCAAAATAACAAAAAATACTGCTGGGTTTCCAATTACCCTGTTAAAACTTACTTGTATGGGTCCTGCAGCTCTTCAGTCACGAAGTTGAGGTAGTTCCAGCCCCCGAAGGCGAAGAGGCCGGTGTAGAAGGCCAGCGCCAGCGAACCCACCGTGTACTCGCCCTCCCATTAGGGCCGGATTTAGGGGGGGGGCAACCGGGGCAACAGCCCCTGGGCCTCCACCAAAGAAGGGCCCCCACAATAGAGATTTGGAAAAAAAATCTAATTCCAACTAGTAAACACTATTAATTTTTTTTGAGTATGGAAAGTGATCTACTCCAGGAACTGGATTTCAGCGAAAACATCAATGATTTTTCGGCGAAAAATGCTCGGAAGATTCCGTTCGTTAACGCTGAAATTTAATTTCAGATAATTCTCGTTTCTAATTATATTTATAGGTTTGTCAAATAATAAAATAGTCGATACTTGTTTCCACAAAAAAATATTTATTGAAAAACTTGACTGAAAAAAATTGTCTATTTTATTTGGAAAATTATTGGGGGTCTCCACTCCTTTGTTGCCCCGAAGCCTCTCAACCTCTAAATCCGGCCCTGCCTCCCATGCATCTTTGATGCTCCCCATCTGCCCTGTCACTTACTTGTAAGGATCCTGCAGCTCTTCAGTCACGAAGTTGAGGTAGTTCCAGCCTCCGAAGGCGAAGAGACCGGAGTAGAAGGCGAGCGCCAACGATCCCACTGTGTACTCGCCCTCCCATGCGCCATTGAAGTTTTCCGTGTGCCCTGTTAAGTATATTTCGTTTTCATAGTATACAAGACGCATTTATAGGGTTCCGTAGTAAAGTAACCCTTATAGTTTCGTCATCTTCGTCTGTCCGCAGCAAACTCAGTGGCCGTTAGTACCTACTAGAAATTTGAAATTTTGTATAGGCATTAATCACGCCGATAAAGTAGTACCTTTAATACAATATAGAAAAAAAAATTATGTCCCCTAGTCGTAAAGTGTGAATGTTTTTGTTTTTATTTTGCTGTAATCCTATTTTATCGTTGAATAATCCTATAGTAGTTAATAGTTTCGGAGATAACGTGGAGATAACCGCTTCGGAATAAAAAAATTGTGTCACACACAACACAACACAACTTTTGATCCGTGGGTCCAAAAAAATTTATAAAATCATGAATAGTGGGCTAAAAGAATAAATTTAAATAAAACTATTTCGAACATAATCGACCAAGCCGTTTTTTAATAACTACGGAACCCTACACTGAGCATGGCCTGACATACTCTTGGCCGGGTTTTTATTATAAGGCCCTTGAAGTGGGTATTACCCAAGTACGGATAAAAGATTATGATGTGACTTTTTCGAAAAGGGACCTAATCTTTATAAATGTGTCGGGCAAACAGGGGTCTAATGCATTAAAAATTACGACTAATATTACTTACAAGTGGAAGTCTCTGTCTGGTAAGAGATATTTAAATTAAAACTTGTTTTAGCGCGATACGATAACAAACATTAATTGATGAAGCCCACAAAATGCAACAATTTAAAACAAAATATACGCAACCTTGGAACGCAGCATCGAAAGAGATTTACGGCTTAATCCATATCTACACCTACTTAAATACTATTTTTAAAGCATATGTTACGAGATACTTTGTGAAATAATAATTAATAATTAATTAGTAATTTAATTACCGTACAAGAAAGTTAATCTAGTCCTATTTAATGCGATTAAGTACTTTTGTACAATTAATGTACCTATTGTCAAACCAATTATTATTCTTAATCGAATGACCCAACACGTGATGCAAAACAATGCCTACACCTTAGGTTGACTTCTACTGTAAAATGTGTTTGTTATGACTGTAAAGATTCGTTCTTAAGCTTTATTACCTAATATACATATGTAGGTAAGCACAATATAAATACAAGTAGGTTAGGTATCTTACAGAAATAGCAAACCGGTCGTGATTACCATACGAAGTTATGCATAGATTTGTTTCGATGAAGCGAAGACTTAAGATCTGTACAAAAATACCGCAGTCTACGTTTTAGTAATAATTTCTTCGTATAGGTACTACGTCGTACCTACTATGTCGTGTATAATGTGAAATATTCATTTATTGTAACATTTTTTACTACAGTCATCCATCATCCCTATTGTCGACATACACTAGTGTAAAACCGCCATAAACTTATTTAAAGGTGCCTCCAGAGACAAATGTTCGTTTGTGATTTTCGAAGTAGGTACGGAGTAAGCCTGCATGTACGTTAGGGTAAGAAATCTGGCTGAAGGGGTCATAATAATTCCCACAAAGACCACATATACTTTATATTTTTTTAGCTCTTCGACCGTGTCTTTCTAACATGCTAAAAGTAGAGAAAAATCTAAGTCTGGCAAATAGGTCTTTTACGAAATCTAAAAAAAAATGTATAAAATAAGTTCGTGTGAGGTATCAATCAAATGGTTGGGTATTACATGCTAAAATGGATTATAAGTTGATTTAGAATAATACAAATGAATATATTAGGATTAGGAATACACTTAGAAGCGAATGTTGTTGGAATTATTATGACCCCCTCCATATTATAATATTTCTTACATCTCCTACCCTACCTAAGTAGGTAAATACGAGTAAGTACTCGTTACTCCTAAATCCGACAGAAGCCGGTTACAAGTGTCACAACGGATGTATAAATGGATGTGAGTCGCGAGTGGAAGTGGTCAGTGCTAACCGTTTAATAGCAGGGGCTGCAGGGGAGAAGACATTGTATTCCAACTGTAGCCGTACCGTACCATGACTTTGCAAATATCGGTAACGTTAGGTTTTACTCGATATGTAAAGCAGGCTATCACGCTCGCTCCAGCTATGCTATTCTCTTATTCACACATTCGACGCTGCGTTCGTCAACGAGCTCGATGTCAAGACAGCCTTGTCTAAAATCCTAGCTGTCTTATTTGACATTAGGAATCGAGGCTGTGAGTGAGGTTGCGGGCGAGTTCGTCGCTGTTTTTCGTTAGAGAATACGAAGTTCATACATTAAACGTCAACTCTCGACGCAGTGTAGTTCCAGCTCACGCCGCATTCGTCGCCGAGCACTAGTGTCGTTTAAAGTACATCTAGTGAATACCATTTTTAAGCTCGACGCTGCCTTTGTGAATAACACTGCAGGATGTCAATGCGAGCGCGATATAATGCAGTACGTATCGAGAAAAACCTAACTTATACTGTACTTTCTAACTCATGGTACGGCTACTGATACATGTCACAGGTAGTATTTTACTCAATCCAGTGGGTATGGTGATGGTGGGGGTAATCGTTTTGATTTCGCTGTTAGCTTATAATAGCCAAAATTATTATATACAAAAGTTGGCACACGAAATACTTCGCTACATTTACCGGGCCAAATCGATCGTTGAAGTAACAAAATAAAAACTCACATTAAGTTTTACTAAATATAGAACGACTTACTTAGTAAATCAATCGTCAATTTTATTGGCTACTTAAGATAAGACGGAAGTAGGTATACATAATATCGCAAATCAATTAGTTTTACCACGTATGGTAAGTATACCATAAACTTAACGACCGAGCTTTACTCGAACGGTAACGTTTTTCCAAAGACAAAACGTCAAGAACACTACAATGATTAAGTATTTCCCCCAAACATAAAAATTAACAGGGATCCACTAACTAAACTAAATAAATATAGCTACGATAATATGTATCTCATTTAAAATAAAGTAATATTAAACTCACAACAACAACAACAAACTCTCTTCTACTTTAAGGTGCATGCAGACCAAAAGAGCATTCGCTGTTCTATCCCCCACTCTACGAAATCAACTAATCACGTTTCGTGTAACGATCGAATTTCGTAGAGTGGGACAGAACAGCGAATGCTCTTTTGGTCTGCATGCACCTGTATTAGGTACCTATGCGTATCGTACGGCCGCATTAGGAGGTAATGCCCACGATGTGCAAGCGGGTTGGCGATCTTAGTACCTAGTATGTCCACTATGATGACGCTGCTGCTCATCAACAATCTTTAACTAGACTACGAGTAACCAAAGTCAGTGACACTTTCAATCCCTTAGCAGACTCCTACAACAGGAAGAGTTGGGGTGGTGCCAAATGTATTACTGGTTAATAAACTCACCAATGCCGATATAGTAAAGGCCCGATATGATAATGACGACGAGGGCGAGCAGCTTGGAGGAGGTGAACACGTCCTGGATGCGCATGGTCCACCGCACGCTGATGCAGTTGATAGCAGTCAGGATACCTGAAAAAACACTATCGTAAGTGAAAAAATACTTTCGTAAGTGTTTGTCTACTTAAAGTCACGACGCATATATTTGATAACAGGCGATTGGTTCAAATCTCATAATCTTACTTAAAAATAAAACCGGCCAAGAGCATGTCGGGCCACGCTCAGTTTAAGGTTCCGTAGTTAATCAAAAACGGGGGGCCAATAAAGTTTGAAATAGTTTTATTACAAAGTATTCTATAAGGCCAGGCTTCAGGATTTTTTGATATTTTTGAACCTATGTACATAGGTATCAAAAGTTAGAGGGGACAGGGACACCATTTTTTTTCTTCTGGAGCCGTTTACTCCGAAAATATTGAATGAAATAAGAAAAATAATGAACAATTATGTCGATGATTAATTTTGTCAATCTCTCGTTCCTGCTAGAAAAATATCTAGGTATAGATATAGATGGTCCGACGACATCTGCCGAACCGCAACAAAGCAGTGGATTTGACTAGCAGGACTTAGCAAGGAAAGTGGCGTAATAAAGAAGAGGCTTATACCCATCAGCAGATACATGTCAGATTCAAATTATAATCCAGAGCGCTAACAATATTTACAAAGTTAAATCGTATTTTCAACGAACATTGGCAGCGCTTTTACCAACTTTTGCTCTCAATTGTAACTGAATTTTCGCCGGCATCTTGTTGATTTTCCGAGCGAGTGAACGCCGTAATTAGGTTAAGTGACGCTTCCTCAGCCTGAGAGGAACCCGTCGAACGGTCAATTATGTTTCTTCAGCTACTTATCTTGGGGAAAGAACTGCGATATTTGATTACGTTATGTCTTGTGGATATTTAATAGGGTAAATTGCTAGTAACTGGCCACTCTCCAGTAACTAGACACCTTATATAAAAACGAACTCGGAACGGTGTTTATCCATTTTTCCCGCTGATGTATCCGACACTGTTTATAATAGGCATGGTCGGGTACAATGAGCTGAGGGTCAGAAGAGAGCTAGCCCTCGTCTCATATATCTTCAAGCTGATGAGAGGAAAGATAGGAAATTCGGATATACTGAGAGGGTTAGGTATCTGCGTCCCTCGCGCAGTGGCGGCGCGCCGCCTGCCGCCGCTGCTGGCCGTGCCGCGCGCGCGCACCAACTTGCTGCGCGAGGCACCGCTGCCGCGCGCACTGCGAACCCTGAACCGCATAGCCAAAGAAATAGACTTGTTTTCGTGTACGACGAGTGAATTCACAAAAATAGCATTGTACACAATTTCTTACGGTTAATAATTTGACTAGAATAAGGATTTTTCTTTGTCATAGTTTTTGCTACAATTTCGCATTGGGTGTTACCTGTAATGATATTGTATTATGTGGAAATAAATAAATAAAATAAAATAAATAAACTCTATGTGCTTATAGTTAAAATTCATTTTAAAATTACTCTCACTTTTCCAAAATTAATTCTAATTATAAACATAGAGTTCATTTTTAACCGACTTCAAAAAAAGGAGGAGGTTCTCAATTCGACTGAATTTTTTTTTTTTTTTTTGTTGTATGTATGTTACCTGATATCTCCGAGAATAGTGAACCGATTCTAAAATTTCTTTTTGTGATCGAACGTGTATTACCCCGAGATGATCCCATTGGCACCAAGTTGGGGTCTGATGATGGGATCCTGGAGAAATCGAGGGATCTCTTCAAATGTTATAGGTACATGTATGGCGCTTTTGGTAATTTTCATTCATTTACAAGAATTTGCATTCAGAAAGTAGGATTTGAGGAAACCAATGATGGAAACAAGTCGGGAATCTTGGAGAAACCGGTTGAAGTCGGTTTTTTAAATTTTTAATTTGGTGATTATTATATAAGGTGTCCAGTTACTGAAGAGTGGCCGTTACTAGCATAGCAATATACCCTACCTTATTCGTATTTACTTGTACTACACGGACATACCTACATGCTGCAGAAGAAATGGGGAATGGTCAACGCTACCCGCTTTTGTATAGGTAAAACACTTAACGAAATTACCAACCTGGTTAATTTTTCTGTATGGCCACTTGACGCCCTAGCTTGTTCGAATAATATTAATAAATTAATAACGTAATTAACTATTTGCACTAATTATGTACTAAATTTAATTATACCATCAGAAACATGGGAACGACCAGGGTGCTCATTAACATCTGAGGAAACTCTTATTGTCATGATACTCATGAGTGAGGTTATCTTAGAGGTTATGTTCAGATATTTTGAGCTATATCTAATGACGATGGAGACTCTACAAATATGTAATTTATTTAGGTTTCTTATGCTCGATTTCACCAAACTTTTATTTGAAGAATAACGCTTACTTTCGGACAGTAATATCATGATCATCATAAATTTCGGTGGAGCAGCTTCCATGATTCCCTGTCTAAAGTTTTTTTTTTAAGATCCTGATAGACACGACTTCCACTTTCTCTTTCAGTTGGTCCAAAACTCCATAATAAATTTTGGTTAAATCGAGCCTTAATTATAATATTCTCTAACGCTATTTAGCTTTAGTATTGACAAATAGTGTCAATATTAACTAGTGCTGGTTGTGGTACCGAATATCGAATTTCACATTAGATTTGGCGTGAGTGGCGCTCGTCTTAATTGCCAATTAAATAAGCCAATTAGGTGTTAATCACGTAGGTATTGATTGTTCCGTTAATTTCGTTAGTAATGACACTAACGACAATTTAAAGATTGTTTAGTATTTAGTAATTACGTTTAACAGTAGCGATCGGAAAAGTAAAGTACACATCGTTTAAGACCGCAATAAACCGGAAAGCAAACAATAACAGCTTAACAAGAACCGTGGGAAGTGGGAACTCCCGTTTGATAAGAGATTTCCTTCGTATTTATATGTTACCACTAGACCCCGGTATCGGAGGTGCAAAATGGTAGCTGTCAAGTTCTTAGGGATGGGGTAAAAATATTTGTGATGTCGATAATTAAAGTTACATATCGATAATTTTTCTTTACCATAATAATAAGCTAACCCCTTTATTCATAAACGTTTGTTAACTTAACAAGCCGCTAATAATTGTGTGTCCCTTTTGCTCTTATCGACACATTGTTAAAACCGAAAGGGACAAACAATTATTAGCGGCTTGTTAAGTTAACAAACATTTATGAATAAGGGGGTAAGACTTTAATTAAACGCACCTATTTACGATATAAACTAGGCCTATATAATTACAAAATCAACGAAATATTTATTTAATGTTATGTAACATCGCCATACTTTTTATTGATGCAATTGTCGATGAACCCTCTGAAGTTTGGGTTTTCGAATTTGGTCCAAAGTATGTTACAACTGACGAAAAACTTAAGCAGATCTCAGTCTTAATTTTTTTTCTTTTTATATGAGTGTTTTCATACAAGATTGAGTTGCAATGCAAGATATGCAAGATTACAAATATTGGAATGGAATATCCTTTATTCAATAATCAATATTAGTAGAACATCGTTGTTGTCATTCTGCAAATTGTATATTAAATGTTTTTCATTAATTTTTGAAGTTCAGGGTGTTCAGCAAGAAGTGACTCCACTTTCTATTGTATAAAATATTTTAGGCGAATAGACTCGTAAACACGCCTAAATAATCGAAGACATCGTTGTAAGATGACTTTGACTATCTATTGACATAAATAATTTATTATAAGTATTTAATATCTCCCCAACTCCCAACTCCTCCTGCGGGTGTCGTAAGAGTCGACTAAAGGATTGAAGTGTCACTGACAATTATTTGATAAAAGATTGATGATGGGCAGCAGCGTCATCATAGTGGACACATTACTGCGATCGCCAATCCGCTTGCCCAGCGTGGTGATTATGGGCATTTACCTCCTAATGCGCCTATGCGCATAGTTAATAGGAGAGGCCTACGTCCAGCAGTGGACTATCATAGGCTGATGATGTGATTTAATATCTCAAAAGTTTTTATTCAATGTTGTGCAACTCGAAACATAATAAATGTAATAGCAACCAGAGATTTGTATTGTAATAGTAATGATTTATATATTAAATGTTAATTATTATCATAGATCCCAAAAAAGGGATACAAATAAATGGTCCTTGTACATAAAAAAAAAATTGTACAAAAAATGGAGTATTAAATATTAATTATTATCATAGATCCCGAAAAAAGGTATACAAATAAATGGTCCTTGTACATAAAAAAATAATTGTACAAAAAATCGAGTATCGATATCGACATCATAAAATGTGTTTACCTATCCCTAAGTAAGAACTTGACAGCTATCATTTTGCACCTCCGATACCGGGGTCTAGTTACCACTTACCAATCAGCTATACAGTGTTTTATTTGAACCCTGCTTAAGTTTATTTCAGGTAGGACTTGAGTTGAGGATATACTGGTTTGTTCTGAAATATATACTCTGCAAGTGTTACTAATAAAAGGGGGTACGCTTAACCATTCAACAGGTCGTTTCTTAAGGAATCTCGCGAATGAATTACTTCCGTCGAGAACAGCGTAAATAGAGGCGAGTATATTGTAGTAAAACATGTTACAAGACATTTTTCGACTTATTGCAAGGGAATAAGGTGCTAAAGTGTAGACGTCTATTTAGCCGTTAGTACTTGGTTGGTAGACCTACTCGTAGTCGTTTTATAGATAAGTGCGACGTAATATCGATGAATAACCTCATCACACTGAAAGAAAAACAAATTTATTACCGACTTCTCCATGGCGAGCTTCATGGTTTTGAAAAAAAAACTTTGTCGTTTAGACTCAGTAACAACAAATATATTACAAAGAAACAAAAAGAAGGAAATGGAAAATTAAAAAGTAAATAATAGCTATTAATTGGTTAGGTATACCATAGATATACCTATGACATTGCTCTTCTCATTAAACAACGGTGTGAGAGGCATAATATTAATTTTCAGCACAGATAGTGCTTTTTGTCAGTCAGATCGAAACTTCGGAGGGCCATATGTACAAAAAAATGTCCTACACCACACGCGTGAAAAAGAAATTCGTAGGTAACTTGCGTCGATTGAAAACATTCCCTTTCGGTCGTGTCTAAATTTATCGCCACTCGTTTCTAACTTCATTATTTTCGCACTTGTATCGTAATGTACTATTTTACTATACACAGGCCAGAGCTCCATCTTAGCATACATCTCCTATGTATGGTTGAAAGAGTGGTACGAGAAGCGGATTGCTGATATCAGATAGATAACATGGACATTTTGTGATAAATCGGCAATCGTGAATTACATGGCCTAGCCAAGGTAACAAATGATCTGTGTTCAAGAGTAAACAAGATCATTTAGATAAACGTTCGCAATCGACAGTATCAAATATGCATTGATGAGATGGTGGAGTCAAAAGTCAACGTGAGCGAAACGAACGGGAGCAATGCACTTCTCAAGTCCACTTTATTAAAACTTTCCATTATCGATATTATTACCGATATAAAGGGACCAGTAAATATAGAAGATTGATAATCATTATTGTTATTGGTGGCGTATGATTCCATTCTATTTTTGAGCAATAAGTAGCAGCAAAACAATCGCTACTACAGTAGAACCCGCTTAATACGTCCACGTTTAATACGATTTCCCAAATATTACGCCTTTTATTGCCGTTCCCCAACAAATGATGAATACAACAACAATGATGGGGCATGCTAGCTTATAAAGCAATCTGTTTTTTACAAAGTAATGCTGACGAAAGTAATGCTCGTTAATCCAAGTGATTTAAGTGCGTTACGTAGCCGTAATTTTCACCAGGGTTATTAATTTTACTAGAGTTACAAAAGAGAATGTATCGCACCAGAAACACACGCACTTAGAATAATATTGATTAAGTTTGAGAGATTTCTCTTGACCCATTTTAGGTTGTAAGTAAACAACTTTTCACTTTCGAATATTGGATGCTTTCCTATGTTTTATTGTTGCGCCATGTTACTTGTTCAATAGGTCAATCAATACTGATAGAAGGTAGAACGGTTAGAGCAAGTGTTTACAAGTGGTTGTATTAAGGTGAAAATTGTTTGGATAATCCATGATGTCACTTTAAGAGGACTGTAAAACTTCCATTTACAGTCCAATGCTTTAGGAGTCAGTACATGCACAACCTGGTTATACATACGTGCCTTATAATATAGGTTACATCGACATGACTAAATAATGAAGAAAATAAATAACAGCTATAAACAGCTATAAAGGATTTATTTTGATTTACAAATGCATTTTCGGTCATCAGCTACTTAAAACTCATAAACACCTTAAGCTTGACTTTTAAATGATGTTTTTCCTTAAAATCCTTAAAAGTACAAAACGAATGAAGTAACACAACTACCTTAAATTCATTTTAATTCATATAGCATAGTAAGATTTATTGTAGCCATAAACTCGACCACGACAGCCTATTCACATACAATTTTTTTTTTTTTTTTTTATGTTGGCACAACAAAGTGGCTCCACTCCACCTGATCGTAAGTGAAAGTAGAGCCCAAATCGCGGCGGCAACGAACAGGAGACAATCCTAATTATTTCCAGTTCCATCATAAACTAGGCTAATATAAGCCGCTTTCAGCCAAACCAAAAAAGGTATGAATCATTTATGATTAAAAATTGAAATTTTAGTAATTTATATGTTACTTATTTTATTAAGTTCAGTTAAAAAATGCATCCTCGAACTTTGGCCACGCTTTTCCTCAGATTGCCATAAATTAATCACAGTTCCGTAAGTTACCATTTAAAGAACTCACACAAACAGACGGCGGCAAGAAACTTTACGGCGTCCTGCGGCGGGTCACATTCCGGGAAGAAGGGCTTCACGACGTACTGGCCGAAGGTGAGCGCCACGATGGCCTGCGTCGTCGGCCTGATGATGAGCAGCGCCAGCCACATCCTCAGGAACGCGGGGAGGGGGCCGAAGGCCGCGTGGATGTAAGCGTAGTCCCCGCCCGACCTATGCAAAGACTTATTAGAAAAAATCCAAACAAGATATGTGCCCTTGAAGTGGTCTGTTAAAAAGGTACTACTGTAAGTTACACCTTGAAAAGAAAATTATGATTTCCATTTAGGTACATTCCTTTCCGGTCGCCTCCACAGTTGAAGGGTATCATCTAATCACAAAAAAAATACCTTGGGACATCTTACACAAATCAACCTAGTCCTATCCTAGTAAGCTCAATTAAGGCTTGTGATGGGAGTACCAGGCGACGATATATATAATAGATAGACACATATAGATACTTAAATACATAGACAGCCATGACCAAGGAACAATTATTTGTGATAAATAAATACACAAATAATGCCCTCGCCGGGGTTCGAGCCCGGAACCTCCAGCTTCTCTAGAATATAGGCTCAACTTTATATAAATAGATTATCAGCAATATATTACAAACGGGGGTCATACTATAAGTCCTTCTCGCTCATCTATCCACAACAGCTACGGATGACGCACAGCACAGATCTATCAGCGACCGGTGGACTAATTTGTCGATAACGAAACAATAATTTCGCAAGGTGGTGTCTGAGACTATTATTCTGCCAGACACATCTGTCCCTAGATTCCCCACAGCTGATCTCAATTGTAAAGTTTAAGGCCCTGGTTGCCAGACTACTACAATGACAAAACGCTATAATTAGACCACCGACCCTAAGGGTCTCACCAAACTAGTCTACGCCGTTTCGGCTAATCGCGTACGGAAAAAGCTTTATGTCAACGCAATAAGAGCGAGGACATCGTAAGGGTCTCACCAAACTAGTCGACGCCGTTTCGGCTAATCGCGTACGGAAAAAGCTTTATGTCAACGCAATAAGAGCGAGGACATCGTAAATCGGCTCGGCTCACGCGAAACGACGTCTTTCGACGGGAAAAACGGCGTTTTGCCGTAAAGCTGTTCGCATTCGTACGACCCCGTTTGCAGCCTAACGCACACGTTCGCATTCGTAAATCTCCTAATACCGCCGTACGGTGCCGGAAAGAGTTGAACGGCTCCGATCACGGCCGAGTACCTGCGATAAGCACCGGTCAGAGCTGGCGGAAGCCGTTCAGCGTCTTCGACGGCCGAACATAGCTGAGGACGGCCGAAAAGAGCCGATGACGGCCGAAGTAGCTACTGATGCGTTTGTATTTATTCATTTGAATTATTACCCACATTAAAATCTGCAATAGATCTGACAACACGAAGTAATACTGTCGTAATCATACACGTCTGTTCAATTTCAAACTAGTTTCTAACAACTATTCTCCAAAAATGAGATTTACGATTGCCGATCACCCGCTGTCCTATCTAACTGTTCGTCGGACTCGGCGGCTGTACGCGTGCTGTCGGACGTCTCGACGGCAGGACGGAGCACGGGAGAGCCGACCGCCGCTTTACAACT
>JALPQI010022376.1:0-12808 GCA_025490895.1 Thaumatotibia leucotreta
GGAAAGACGCACACGAGAGCCTGTGGGTAGACATGACGCCGTACAGGTTCATACTGAGAGCGGTGCAACGCGACGAGCGGCGTCGCAAGTGTTGGGGCTCGCTGGCGTTCGTTCTCCACGAGAAAGACATCTTCTTCATCGTGGAAAAGCTGTGGCACTCGCACTCCGCGATCAGCGAATGCAGAGACGTGACGGAGCTGAGGCTGAGCCGGTGGAACGTGCACGAGGATTGGTCGCCGTGGAATTGCTTCCTGGTAACGGTGGCGGAGATGAAAGCGCACCTGCGGCTAGAGAGGCCAGAGGACGTGTACGACGAGGAGCTGGTGCAGAAGGTGTGCACGAAGCATAAGCTGGCGAAGGCCAATTTCGAGCAGATGACGGCCGTCAACAAACGGTACACGGAGACAGGCACTTGGCAGGGCGTTCGCGCGCCGGCCACCGCACGTATCGACGCGGTCGAACCTCTTTAACCTTCTGAAACTTAAGAGGTCAAAGTCTGTCGCACCTGAAGCGCAAATTAATGTAATTTGACCTGCATTCACAGAAAGTGCCTTTGTGTTCTAATTCACGCTCGAATAGTCTAGTTAGTAGTGCACGCGGTGTTTGCACATAGCCATAAGCAGAAGCATGTCAGAGATAACCGTCGCAGCGTATCGGCGCTCTCCTGTAGGCGTCTATGACATACGGTTCATGTTAAGTTTTTCATCACACAACGCTCTGTGCATCTTTCTATTCTGGTGATGCTAATGATGCGGACCTTTATGTTTATTTTATATTGATAGCTTTAGAAATGTTCAATCGTTATTAATCATGGCTAGTTATTTATTTATATTTGTTATGCACGGTTGTGTAATGTAGTTATTTATTTATTGTTGTCACAGTGCACAGCACTCACAGAGTATCAGCCATGTAATGATTTTAACCTTTTCGACACCATGTCTACACCTGTCACTGATACGCCACGGCACCTAAGTGTCAAAATGGAATCTGCGGCCCTACCGCGAAAAACGAAATTCGTAAATTTCGAGGATTTGTCTCTCTCACTCTAATAATGATGTGACAAGTGATAGAAAAATTTACGAACTTCGATTTTAGCGGTAGTAGGCCTGAACTGTGAACAGCGGTACGTGTTCTGCAGACAATTACGCGGTCTATGGTTTTGGAACTGCAGTTGCGCCTAAGTTTTTGGCGTTCAAAGGGTTAAGATCTGAAGTTTAATCAGTTTAATTTAGTGCTAATAGCTTAACACATCCTCTTTAATCTATTGTCAAAACTAAATTAGTTTATTTTTTCTTAACAACTAATGTTAGTGTTTTCTAAATATTTATTTTGTAACACGACAAAGCTTGGTTTTTGTCATGTAATCTGTTAAAAGGTACTCAAAATAACGAACACTATTATTTTCACTAATTAAGAAAATATGCGATATAAAGTAATGATAATAGATATAAACCAAAAAGAGAATGTCAAGCTGACACAAAGCACTATTGGCGATCCTACATTGTATTATTATTGCCAGTTTCGTACACAGGAGCATTGAAATAAAATCAGCGTATTTAAATTGTCCTTGTTTTAATAATTACACGTAATACTTTATAACATAATTACACATTACATATACAATAATAATTTCTCAAGATATCAAACTCTCGTGGTACTCTAAAACAACATACTATATTCAAAACCCAAATGTGATAAAAGTGATATTTCATAACGAAATGCACGTTAAAAGCTACTCTTAGACAATACATACACGTGGTCAATAAATTACGTAAATATAATTTAGGCATCTGTACAACAAACAAGTCTCCAATTGTTAAATAAAACGTTACCAAGAGGAGTGAACCCCACTGCGGATTCCACGTCACAGTCAATGATTCGAACACCTTAAACATGAAATAAAGCTGTATAATCGCCGACGATTATGTACAAAAGTCGCGTTTTTTAAATGTGTTTGACTGCTTGAAAGTGAACGTGAAAGCAAAGTGAACTTTGTACGATAATTCAAAAACAGGATTAGCAGTCTCAAGCAGCCAAGCACCATGCAGACACCAGTGACATAACAAAGAGCTTGCGGTCAGGGCTAAATCGGTTTCAGCATTGAACTGCGGTCCGGCCAAAGCGATGACATATATCTGAACAGTAAAGCCTCAAAAATGGAGGAGTTTCGAGATATTTGTGAGCCACAGCCAATGAAACAACGACTAGCGCATGCTGTCTTAATGCCCGCCTTCCACTGTGAGCGGAACGGACTCATGGCTCCGTTTCACGTTCATCGCTGGCCAAGTGCTAGTATGCATTTGACGGCTGTAAGTCACACCAGCGGTGTAAGTTAAACGGAGCCATTAATGAGTCCATTCCGCTCGCAGTGGCATAATTCGCTCTAAACTGACTGAAATCTGACAGGAAGTCGACAAATGTACATATGCACCAGCTTTATCTTTACAGGTATGATTTGTCCCTAACAAAATTCATTTCATAATCCGAATTTTGTAAAATCTCAAAAAATAAAACCAATTACAACTTTTAAAGTAAAATTATGTTACACATTTAATTCGATTTATTATTTCAGAATAGTTTTAATATTTTCGTCGCGTTGTGCTCCCGTAGTACAAAAGACATGAGAAAATTAAGTAATCGGTGCGCCTCCTTAGCAATTGATATTTTATAAAAATATTATTCTAAACATCAAATTTGGGAAACCAATTTCCGCTCTAGTGTATCAGTCAATTGTAACAACAGAACAATGGATGAGTAATATCATGCGTTCACTGTCTTAGTTCTACCCACTAGTTTATAAAGTCCAACATCATAGATTGTCCTACTCATAAATACCTCTAAGCAAATAATCGTTCTCTCATATGGGGGCATTAACGACAAGTGTTTGTACATTGTTTGACCCGAGCCGGCGGCGGGGCCGTCACGACTCCGACACGACTCCGACACGGCCCCGGCCAGGGGCTCGCTCTCTCATCAGTTTCATTACAATAACCTCGACAACGCCTAGACAACAGAGACTGAACTACAGGTACCTGTAGAAACTATTTACAATGGTTGTGCCTCGGTAAAAACAATAATTTATAAATTTGTAACTCTCTCGGAGCATTATACAAAAAGTGCAGACACGATATTCACAAAGAGGAGTACGGTATTAATATACACTTACAGTACTATTTTTGCACTTTTATATTGCCAGTTCGGTGGCTTAAACTCGGAATATCTCAATTTAATTAAGACTCCATAACCCATACCTGATAGACGTAACTAACTATATCTTAACAGTCTGCGAATATTTACACAATCTTTTAGAGAAGGGAAAGATATCGATACAAAAAGTTGAGGTATAATAGCCGTGTGCAATCCACCTAACGTCATTATTACAAATGGCATACTCTATTCCTAGTGGTTTACAATATACAGGCGTTAACGTGTCTATTTACACGAGACGACAGTCAATTTCTCGAACTACCATTGTCAAATGTAATAAACATTTCAATCGGAACCGTCGAACAACATATTCCGCACGTCGGGGGAACAAAGTTTACATTTTAGCTATCCTACTATAATAAAATCTAATATGGTGGAAATTTAACTAGCCGAGATCCTTAAGTGCTCAAACCGTCGACGTCCCGGCACTAACGATAAAAATGGTGCGGAATAAAGGAACACTAATTCTATTTCCACCCTACAACCGTCATGTAAACTAATAAAACTCAACTTTTCACTCGAGTCACTCGGGGGTCCCGGGCAGTGGTGTCTCGGGTTCACGAGGACATGCGGTCGCCCAGGCTGCAGTAGTTGAGGTTGCTGAGTGACATGTCCTGCGGCACGTCGGACGGGGAACCGTACAGCGGTGCCGCGTATGCCGCGCCTGAGTAGGGCGCCGCCGCCGCCGCGCTGTCCGCCGCCAGGTCGCTCTGCTCCATGAACTTGATGATCAGGTGCGTCGCTTTCACGTGCGCCACTATCATCGCTTCGCCCTGTAAGTGGACATGTGCCGATTTATGTCACGCGAATTAGACTCTGGCAAACCAATTTGTAGGTGGAAAAAACTGCAAATTTAGTAAATGGAGACAGAACTACGTTATAAACAGTGATCGACACCTAGTAGTGTCGAAAAGATGACAAATAATACTTATAATCGGGAAAACTACGATCATTACAAAAGATTAGCGTTTTCAGATTTTGGAAAAAGTATACAGGGTGCGAGGAAATGGTCATTTTTGACAAACTTTTTTTTTGATGCCAATATATCCTATTTCTGTTCAGGATCAAAAGCTTGTATGGGACCAAAAAAAATTTTTCGGCTAGAAAAGCCACAAATCGAGATTTAAAATTCCCATACATATTATATGAAAATTAAAAAATATTTTTCACGCTTATTTTTTTATGCGTATCGATTCCATTCCTATCCAGTACCAATAGTTTCCTACGGGTCAACTTATGGCAATGTACAAAAAAGCCTAAATTTCAAGAAAACCGTTTTCATACATTACTATGGAAAAAAGTGAAACCAAATTTTATCTGTCACGATAATTAGTCGTCCTATGCTAAATGATAATAATAATACTGTATGAAATCATTAGCAACATTAATTAGCGTCACAGATAATGTAATTGATTTTCACTTTTTTCCCATAGTCAATGTATGAAAACAATTTTTTTTTATTTTTGTTTTTTTTTTTACGTTGCCGGCAGTTGACCCCTAGGAAACTATTGGTAATGGATAGGATTGGAATCGATTGGCATAAAAAAATTAAGTATGAAAAAATATTTTTTAATTTTCATACAACTTGTATCCGAATTTTAAAACCCGATTTGTGGCTTTTCTAGCCGAAAAAAATTTTTTGGTCCCATACAAGCTTTTAATCCTGAACAGAAACAGGGTCTATTGGCATCAAAAAAAAAGTTTGTCAAAAATGACCATTTCCTCGCACCCTGTATACTTTTTCGAAAATCTGAAAACGCTAATCTTCTTTAATTGAAAATCGCGGGAAGGTCTTCTAAGACCATTTTCGCGTAGCTACACGGGATCCGGTAGCTGCCCTCACTGACCCAAAATCTTTTTCCACCCTGTACAAATTTGACTGAAAGTTTTCTTTCATGTCCACTTGACAAGTTTTGTTAAAGTTCTGCACTTATAGCCTTTATGACGTCACAAAATGTCAAAACTGAAATTAAATTTTACGTACAGCCGCCATCATCACAGCTACCACGGTGCCCAAAAATATCAGAATATGCACTCTAACACCTGATAAATACTCCAAATAGGTGCCTGCTCAGATATTTGTGAACACCCTGGCCGCTTCGATATATATGATGGCCACATTATCCAAATTGTTTTGTAAGATTTTATGCTATTATAGTTGCCGATTTCTAAGAATGAACTTTTGACAGTAATAAATTATTGATCCTTATTAATATGAGGGTAAGACCAACCATTTTTCCGATATCTTAACGTCATATAATTATAATATAAGGCTCATTTCTGAACTGTCAAATGTTCATTCTTAGAAAACTGCAACTATAAGCCGTGTTTTAAGGGTGATCCAGGAAAACGTAACCAAGGCAACGAATGACATAAAAAACGTGATTGACCCATAAACAAGCGGCGGTACTCACACTGGCCGTGAGCGACAGGAAGTTGTAGTACTTCTTGAGCGTGGGCAGCAGCGGCGCGTTAACCATGTCAACGAGTGACATAAAAAACGTGATTGACCCATAAACAAGCGGTGGTACTCACACTGGCCGTGAGCGACAGGAAGTTGTAGTACTTCTTGAGCGTGGGCAGCAGCGGCGCGTTAACCATGTCAACGAGTGACATAAAAAACGTGATTGACCCATAAACAAGCGGCGGTACTCACACTGGCCGTGAGCGACAGGAAGTTGTAGTACTTCTTGAGCGTGGGCAGCAGCGGCGCGTTAACCATGTCAACGAGTGACATAAAAAACGTGATTGACCCATAAACAAGCGGTGGTACTCACACTGGCCGTGAGCGACAGGAAGTTGTAGTACTTCTTGAGCGTGGGCAGCAGCGGCGCGTTAACCATGTCAACGAGTGACATAAAAAACGTGATTGACCCATAAACAAGCGGTGGTACTCACACTGGCCGTGAGCGACAGGAAGTTGTAGTACTTCTTGAGCGTGGGCAGCAGCGCCGTGTATAAACAAGCGGCGGTACTCACACTGGCCGTGAGCGACAGGAAGTTGTAGTACTTCTTGAGCGTGGGCAGCAGCGCCGTGTATAAACAAGCAGTAGTACTCACACTGGCCGTGAGCGACAGGAAGTTGTAGTACTTCTTGAGCGTGGGCAGCAGCGCCGTGTATAAACAAGCAGTAGTACTCACACTGGCCGTGAGCGACAGGAAGTTGTAGTACTTCTTGAGCGTGGGCAGCAGCGCCGTGTATAAACAAGCAGTAGTACTCACACTGGCCGTGAGCGACAGGAAGTTGTAGTACTTCTTGAGCGTGGGCAGCAGCGCCGTGTATAAACAAGCAGTAGTACTCACACTGGCCGTGAGCGACAGGAAGTTGTAGTACTTCTTGAGCGTGGGCAGCAGCGCCGTGTATAAACAAGCAGTAGTACTCACACTGGCCGTGAGCGACAGGAAGTTGTAGTACTTCTTGAGCGTGGGCAGCAGCGCCGTGTATAAACAAGCAGTAGTACTCACACTGGCCGTGAGCGACAGGAAGTTGTAGTACTTCTTGAGCGTGGGCAGCAGCGCCGTGTATAAACAAGCAGTAGTACTCACACTGGCCGTGAGCGACAGGAAGTTGTAGTACTTCTTGAGCGTGGGCAGCAGCGCCGTGTATAAACAAGCGGCGGTACTCACACTGGCCGTGAGCGACAGGAAGTTGTAGTACTTCTTGAGCGTGGGCAGCAGCGCCGTGTATAAACAAGCAGTAGTACTCACACTGGCCGTGAGCGACAGGAAGTTGTAGTACTTCTTGAGCGTGGGCAGCAGCGCCGTGTATAAACAAGCAGTAGTACTCACACTGGCCGTGAGCGACAGGAAGTTGTAGTACTTCTTGAGCGTGGGCAGCAGCGCCGTGTATAAACAAGCGGCGGTACTCACACTGGCCGTGAGCGACAGGAAGTTGTAGTACTTCTTGAGCGTGGGCAGCAGCGCCGTGTATAAACAAGCAGTAGTACTCACACTGGCCGTGAGCGACAGGAAGTTGTAGTACTTCTTGAGCGTGGGCAGCAGCGCCGTGTATAAACAAGCGGCGGTACTCACACTGGCCGTGAGCGACAGGAAGTTGTAGTACTTCTTGAGCGTGGGCAGCAGCGGCGCGTTAACCATGTCAACGAGTGACATAAAAAACGTGATTGACCCATAAACAAGCGGTGGTACTCACACTGGCCGTGAGCGACAGGAAGTTGTAGTACTTCTTGAGCGTGGGCAGCAGCGCCGTGTATAAACAAGCGGCGGTACTCACACTGGCCGTGAGCGACAGGAAGTTGTAGTACTTCTTGAGCGTGGGCAGCAGCGCCGTGTATAAACAAGCGGCGGTACTCACACTGGCCGTGAGCGACAGGAAGTTGTAGTACTTCTTGAGCGTGGGCAGCAGCGCCGTGTATAAACAAGCAGTAGTACTCACACTGGCCGTGAGCGACAGGAAGTTGTAGTACTTCTTGAGCGTGGGCAGCAGCGCCGTGTATAAACAAGCAGTAGTACTCACACTGGCCGTGAGCGACAGGAAGTTGTAGTACTTCTTGAGCGTGGGCAGCAGCGCCGTGTATAAACAAGCGGCGGTACTCACACTGGCCGTGAGCGACAGGAAGTTGTAGTACTTCTTGAGCGTGGGCAGCAGCGCCGTGTATAAACAAGCAGTAGTACTCACACTGGCCGTGAGCGACAGGAAGTTGTAGTACTTCTTGAGCGTGGGCAGCAGCGCCGTGTATAAACAAGCAGTAGTACTCACACTGGCCGTGAGCGACAGGAAGTTGTAGTACTTCTTGAGCGTGGGCAGCAGCGCCGTGTATAAACAAGCGGCGGTACTCACACTGGCCGTGAGCGACAGGAAGTTGTAGTACTTCTTGAGCGTGGGCAGCAGCGGCGCGTTAACCATGTCAACGAGTGACATAAAAAACGTGATTGACCCATAAACAAGCGGTGGTACTCACACTGGCCGTGAGCGACAGGAAGTTGTAGTACTTCTTGAGCGTGGGCAGCAGCGCCGTGTATAAACAAGCGGCGGTACTCACACTGGCCGTGAGCGACAGGAAGTTGTAGTACTTCTTGAGCGTGGGCAGCAGCGCCGTGTATAAACAAGCAGTAGTACTCACACTGGCCGTGAGCGACAGGAAGTTGTAGTACTTCTTGAGCGTGGGCAGCAGCGCCGTGTATAAACAAGCAGTAGTACTCACACTGGCCGTGAGCGACAGGAAGTTGTAGTACTTCTTGAGCGTGGGCAGCAGCGCCGTGTATAAACAAGCGGCGGTACTCACACTGGCCGTGAGCGACAGGAAGTTGTAGTACTTCTTGAGCGTGGGCAGCAGCGCCGTGTATAAACAAGCAGTAGTACTCACACTGGCCGTGAGCGACAGGAAGTTGTAGTACTTCTTGAGCGTGGGCAGCAGCGCCGTGTATAAACAAGCAGTAGTACTCACACTGGCCGTGAGCGACAGGAAGTTGTAGTACTTCTTGAGCGTGGGCAGCAGCGCCGTGTATAAACAAGCGGCGGTACTCACACTGGCCGTGAGCGACAGGAAGTTGTAGTACTTCTTGAGCGTGGGCAGCAGCGCCGTGTATAAACAAGCAGTAGTACTCACACTGGCCGTGAGCGACAGGAAGTTGTAGTACTTCTTGAGCGTGGGCAGCAGCGCCGTGTATAAACAAGCAGTAGTACTCACACTGGCCGTGAGCGACAGGAAGTTGTAGTACTTCTTGAGCGTGGGCAGCAGCGCCGTGTATAAACAAGCAGTAGTACTCACACTGGCCGTGAGCGACAGGAAGTTGTAGTACTTCTTGAGCGTGGGCAGCAGCGCCGTGTATAAACAAGCAGTAGTACTCACACTGGCCGTGAGCGACAGGAAGTTGTAGTACTTCTTGAGCGTGGGCAGCAGCGCCGTGTATAAACAAGCAGTAGTACTCACACTGGCCGTGAGCGACAGGAAGTTGTAGTACTTCTTGAGCGTGGGCAGCAGCGCCGTGTATAAACAAGCAGTAGTACTCACACTGGCCGTGAGCGACAGGAAGTTGTAGTACTTCTTGAGCGTGGGCAGCAGCGCCGTGTATAAACAAGCAGTAGTACTCACACTGGCCGTGAGCGACAGGAAGTTGTAGTACTTCTTGAGCGTGGGCAGCAGCGCCGTGTATAAACAAGCAGTAGTACTCACACTGGCCGTGAGCGACAGGAAGTTGTAGTACTTCTTGAGCGTGGGCAGCAGCGCCGTGTATAAACAAGCAGTAGTACTCACACTGGCCGTGAGCGACAGGAAGTTGTAGTACTTCTTGAGCGTGGGCAGCAGCGCCGTGTATAAACAAGCAGTAGTACTCACACTGGCCGTGAGCGACAGGAAGTTGTAGTACTTCTTGAGCGTGGGCAGCAGCGCCGTGTATAAACAAGCAGTAGTACTCACACTGGCCGTGAGCGACAGGAAGTTGTAGTACTTCTTGAGCGTGGGCAGCAGCGCCGTGTATAAACAAGCAGTAGTACTCACACTGGCCGTGAGCGACAGGAAGTTGTAGTACTTCTTGAGCGTGGGCAGCAGCGGCGCGTAGCTGGGCACGCGCGCGCGCACGGCGGCCGCGTGCGCGTCGCTCAGCACGGCCGTGTGGCCCAGTAGCAGCGCCGTGTATGCGCCCACCATCGTGTGCTCCATGTGCGTGCCGGCGCGGGCTAGCACTGCAACCACACATTATTGGATCATCCATCACACTTGCTTTCTAAAGCGGGCCACAGACGGGTATTTCTCAGAGCGTAAATGGACATCTCATTCATCTGGTCAAGTTTTTTTGGAAGTGGCTGCATCTTTTGGTACCATTTTCGGTCGTCAGATATACAGCACCTGGTTCGCTATAAGACAACCAAAATCAACCTCAAATCATTCAGCCACTTCCAAAAAAACGTGACCAGATCAATGAGATGTCCGTTTACGCTCTGAGAAATGCCCAGACGATCAGTTAGAACTGCTCAGTTTTAACTGTTCAGTTAAAACTTACGTGTGTAGGCAAATCTTTAAACCGTGCAGTTGAACTGATGATCTAATCAAAATTTCATTAGATTATTTTTAACTGAACAGTTAAAACTGATCGTCTGGGGCCCGCTTAAGCTGCTCATTGCTGGCATGCATCGCCGGAGTAATAGAAAAAAAAACCAGTCGTAACACTCGTTAGTATATTACCGTACTTTCCTCTCTTAAAGCACACTGTACTATTATAGACTACCGGTCAAAAGTTTAAGTTCACTCCATGATTTCGGTACAAAATCGAGTTGAGAGCGATCAGATTTCCCAGTGTTAACACCAAAATATTTTTTCTTCTGATATATTGCTAATTTAAGGACTATTTAAGATTATTTTTCCACAAATTCCGAACAATTTTATACAGCGGACCTGATAATAATTCATAGGTAATAGAACTTATATTTTATGATGGTCATAGTATGAATAACGCGGGGGTACGATTGCCTAAAGCTGCCACAGTTGAGCTTTTCGGAAGTAATAATTAATTAAAAAGGAATAAAACAAGAACCAGGGACATATTAGTAAAACACAAACGGCGTAAATAATGCTGGACTATTATAGCCCAAAAAGTCAAAATCGAGGTATGAACTTAAACTTTTGACTGATAGTGTACGATCGTGATATAATAGGGAGCTTTTCAATCGAGTAAGTACTGTGTTGAGGCCACGAAGCTCGCTGAGTGGCCTAAATAAGGTACAAGATTGAAAAGCTTAACTATAACACTACTGTGTACAATATATTGATTTAAACATTCATGATTATCTACTGTGTACAATACTTTTTCTACAAAATACTGAAGATCGTTCTTAGAAGATACGAATCGCGTGACATAGTTATGCGTGACAAACCGTTACATTTTATAAGTGGCAATTTCCGTTAACCATCAGGTCAAAGAGAAAGTAAAAGTAATGTAGTTATTAGATTTAAATACGCGACCCAAGAAGTGCCAAGCTGGAGTCAAAGAATTTTAAACGAGGCAAAGATACCATTTCTGCAAGCTGATTGACAATAAACTCATGTATAAAATTACATGTAAACTATTTTATCTACATAGTTATTCATAAATTAAATATCTATGATATGAGAGATACCAAAAATTCATGAAGATACTTTGAAGGTTATACTCACATTTCGCTACAGTCTCGTCGATATCATCTTGTTGTTTTTTCTTATCCGGCTCACCGTCGGATTCCTTTTCCCCATCCAGTAAGGCATCAGTATTTTCTTCAGCTCGCCTATTTAAAGAGATCGAATTAAAATGAATCATCAAAAAACATGATACATAAATAAATACACAAGATTTATCAGTGTTTGATAACGTATTGGAATACAAATTTAAGACATTTTTGATACATGATTTTAGATGCTGTATGATTTCTTTTAACGGCGACTTTAGATGGTGAATGATGGATGAGACATCTGGATGTCACCACACTTGTGTTTGACATAAATTTTTCCCCGAAATCTGGACACTGCCTTCCACCGAAAGTGTGGCCCCCAGCTCCGGTCATCCGGTGACCGCACAGTTACCCTGGCATGTCTTATCTGAGCGACGACGGTGCGACTACCAATGAGTTTGTTTCATACATTGGCTTTGGCTACCCTTTATCGCCATAGTCCGAGGTTTCATCATCATCATTTCAACTTTAAGACGTCTACTGCACTACCATTTGGATTTCCATATGAACCAATCTTCATAAGGTCGTCTGTTTATCTTGTGAGTGGACGTCCTACGCTGCGTTTGCCAAACAGTGTTCTAGGTGTGTTGCAACACAATTCACGTCGTTCGCCCTTAGCTCAAATTACCTCGATGAGTTACTACACATGAGTAGCCGGTTCGCGTTCTCTTCGTTGTTTTGTTTAGGCTACCAATTTATTGCCACTATCCGAGGTGTGCTGAAACACGATTCCCATCGTTCGCCCCTGACTCAAGTATTGTGTCCATGCTAGTTACCTGGCCAGGTCGACCCGCTTGTGGAAGTGGTCTACGATGAGGTCGAGCGCAGGAACGGTGCGGGCGATGATGTCCTCGTCGCTGTCCAACTGAATACGCACGTTGAGTCGCCGGTTCACGTTCTCTTCGTTGTTTTGTTTAGGCTACCAATTTATTGCCACTTTTCGAAGTGTGCTGAAACACGAATCCCGTCGTTCGCCCGACTCAAGTATTGTGTCCATGCTAGTTACCTGGCCAGGTCGACCCGCTTGTGGAAGTGGTCTACGATGAGGTCGAGCGCAGGAACGGTGCGGGCGATGATGTCCTCGTCGCTGTCCAACTGAATACGCACGTTGAGTCGCCGGTTCACGTTCTCTTCGTTTTGTTTAGGCTACCAATTTATTGCCACTTTCCGAGGTGTGCTGAAACACGGTTCCCCTCGTTCGTCCCTGACTCAAGTATTGTGTCCATGCTAGTTACCTGGCCAGGTCGACCCGCTTGTGGAAGTGGTCGACAATGAGGTCGAGCGCAGGAACGGTGCGGGCGATGATGTCCTCATCGCTGTCCAAATGAATACGCACGTTGAATGGCTGGTTCACGTTCTCTTCGTAGTTTTGTTTAGGCTACCAATTTATTGCCACTATCCGAGGTGTGCTGAAACACGATTCTCGTCGTTCGCCCG
>JALPQI010022377.1:0-19516 GCA_025490895.1 Thaumatotibia leucotreta
GATTTCTCCAAGATCCTATCATCACACCCCAACTTGGTGCCAACGGGACCGTCTCGGTTTATGTAGAAGTCGGTTAAAAAAGAATTATCTAAATCGGTAGGCGTGATAAATAAATAAATAAATAAAATAAATATTTTTGGATATCTTTACACAAATGGACCTAGTCCCACGGTAAGCTCAATTAAGGCTTGTGATGTGGGTACCAGGTGACGATATATATAATAGATATATACATATACCTAGATACCTAAATACATAGACAGCCATGACCAAGGAACAAATATTTGTGATAAATAAATACACAAATAATGCCCTCGCCGGGATTCGAACCCGGAACTCCAGCTTCGTAGGCAGGGTCACTACCAACTAGGCTACGGAGGCTGACAAATGATATTAAGTTATTCGTCCATTTGTCGTGCATATGATTAATGCAAATTTATATGGTTTTCTTTTCTCATAGATGCTATTGTCAGAACTGCATCAAATAAAAATGGGACCGATCTGTAAGCCTATAAACCTATTGGCGCTGAGGTAACACACATAAAAAAACATACATTCGAATTGAGAACCTCCTCCGTTTTTGAAGTCAGTTGAAAATTTTAAGGATTGCTCTCACAGCTACCCAAACCAGCGAGAGGTGTGTACCGTTGCTCTATTTCCACAAACACACACATGACATTAGTTAGGCGCTAAAATGTCTTGTCGTATTATACAAAGCTGAAATCCACCTTAAAATGCAAAAATGCCCGTGACATCGCAAGTCAAGCGTAATTAGACTGAAGTATACAGGTTGGAAAGGGACGACGTTCCTTCCCGCTACCGACCGAGTCTACAAACCATTACGATTAACTTTCAGTATGGGACCAACATCGAAAGCGTACATGGAAAATTGACTTTTCCATACTATTGAACTCTAACTAATCACTGACTTTGTATGAGGGGTTAATTATTTTTTTAAATATTTTATGTTGGTCCCATACTGAAAGATCATCGTAATGGTTGGTAGACTCGGTCGGTAGCGGGTAGGAACGTCGTCCTTTCCACCCTGTATATTTTTCATATTTTACTAACTATATATTTAATAATACGTTTACGACTTAGAGAAAGATACAAGCTTAATGCTCTTTACGATTGAGAGTGATGAATGTCAAACTCTGTCTGTAGTTACAACCTCAAAATATGCATGTGCAATTGTCAAATGCTATTTTATTTGTCTCTTTTTTGTATATAGTAGAGGTCCAAATGGAAAAAATTGTGCGCTACGAGTTACAGTTTTGTAATTTTTACCAGAGATAGAGGGTGTAAAAATAAAAAAAAATTGATGTGGAGGGAAACCCAATTCTCCCCCTGAACGAAGGGGGAGGGGGGCGAATTTGCAAACGGAAGGGTTATGTTTAAAATTTTTTCGGCTAATATTTAGGCCTGCTATTCATTGTTTGGTATCATTTTCATATAAAACAGACACGGGGAATTCATTTTTGATAATAAATATGAGGATTTTCGTACATAAAAAAAAAATATTGGTATAAAGGTAAAATAATCACCGTTTTTATTTTGATTGTTGCGTTATATAAGTATTATCAAATAAATATATGAAAATAAAAAAAATACTGCAAGATAGCATATTTATTGTAGTTTTTAAAAATATATACTTTTTGGAACTTTCCATGCAAAAATAAGTTGTAAAAAAATTGCACTTGTCGCGTACCTCGAATAAAAAAGGGACGTTGCTTTGACTTATTGTTGACATACGGTACGTTTCTACTGCGGGAATTTAGCGATTTTGCGTAAACAAAATACTCCGTAATGTCTGTTAGGGCAAATTGCATCAAACTGGGTTAACCAAGCAACCCGGGTTAAACGTTTATTTCACAAAGAATTTGATAATTGATAAATTTCTTATGAAGTAAGTGACTGACCCGGCACTATACAGAAGATATCCGAGACATCAGCCTATGTGATATTAGAATGGCTCTTGAACAGCTCAAAAATAACAGGGCGTCTGGGGAAGACGGAATTATAGCTGAGCATCTGAAGCCAGGTGGTAAACCAATTCTTATGGCCCTTCAGAAGTTGTTCAACTCCGGAAGGGAGAACGCCTTAGGCATGGAACAGAAGAGTGGTGGTACTGTTCTTGAAAAAAGATGACAACGCCTTAATGAAGAACTACCGATTCTTCTCACTTCGAGCCATGTTTATAACATGTTTTCATGACTTTCATCCTCCCGAACAAGCCGGTTTCGGAATTGGCGTTTCGTAAATGTTATACAGAAGACCGAGGAATAGGTATAACCTGCCCCTCTGTTTAGCGTTTGGCGTTTGTGGACTACGATTAGGAGGGTTTAATTTAAGTCGAGAGAAAGAGACAAGGCTATACGAGTCGTGCATCACTGCCCCTTTCCCAGAACCTAAACTGAATCTCATTAGTACGTCATGGTAACCCCCAAGGCCTTCAATTTGACCGATACTCTGGGCAGTACTACAGTCTCTTTAACGGTACCAAGTAGACTACCGCTATGTCGAAATGTTGAGGTATTTGTACGAAAGCGACACTATGTCAATCCGACTCCAAGATCAGAGCTTGAAGCATATTATACTGCTGCAGCGGGGAGTCAGGCAAGGAGGTGTCATCTCCCCTAATCTGTTTACCGCTGCACTGGAAGATGTCTTTAAGACTGGACTGGAAAAGGTGAGTATCTACATAAACAGCGAGTACCTCACTCACCTTCGATTCGCTGATGATACGGTGGTCTTGGCTGAGACCTTGGAAGATTTCAGTACGATGCTCGCTGACCTCAGTAGCGCCTTCGAGCGAGTTCGTCTTAGGATGAACAAGAACATAGATAAGACGAAAACTCCCGTTACAATCGGAAACTAAAGGTGTAGACGACTATAATATACCTAGGACAAGCTACCCAGTTAGGTAGGTCCAACTATGAGTAAGAGGTCAATCATCGAATCCGACTAGGTTGGGCAGCATTTGGGGAGCTACGACACATCTTTTCTTTCATTATTCCGCAGTTCTTGAAGACAAAAGCATTTGATCAGTGTGGCAACACACACTGATCAAAGATTTAAAAGAGTGATGTCATAAGGTACTGAAACGTTGTCGCTTAGAATGAGCCTCATAAGAAAGCTTAAAGTCACCCACAGGGCAATGGAGAGGGCTATGGTGGGATTCTCTCTGCGAGGTCGTATTAGAAATGAGACGATCCGCAGCAGAACCGAAGTACCTATAGCTCCATAGCTATCCGAATCACTAAACTAAAGTGGCAGTGGGCGGGGCACATTGCACGTAGAACCGATGGCCAATGCGGCGGCCTCGCAGATGGAAGGCACAGCGTGGGTAGGCCCCCCACAAGGTGGACAGTGAAGGTCTCAGGAGTCCGCTGGATGCGAGTGGCGTAGGATCGGTCATTGTGGCAATCTTTGGGGGAGGCTTATGTTCAGCAGTGGACGTCTTTCGGCTGATATGGTAATAATGATGATTTATGAAGTAAACGTTTAACAATTCATTGTCAAATTCCATATGATATAAACTTTTAACGTGGGTGAACTGGGTTAGTTGTTTAGTCCCGGTTAGTGAAAATTACCTTTATCGTCTTTGGTAATGAGATCATTACCTAATGACACTTGTAAAAATGATTACCCATTCCGATTCATATGATCAGATACTATATATCATACATGTGATCAGATAGACCAGGTAAATAATATACACGCGGTATACAATAATCGATATAATCGAAAATTAGAATCTGAACAAATAAAATTCTTAATAATCTTAAGTTATTTAAAAAAAGAAGATCAGAAAATATTCAATTTACTTTCATATCAATAAATATTTACAATTGTAATATGAATTATATGAATAATAATATGTAAGTACAAAAATATGTATAATCTATGAGCAGTTGCCGGCACAAAAGTCTCTTTTTTGAGGTTACGCGGGGGTTTTTGTTGGAGATACGCGTCAAGAAATTTTTTTTTTCAGTGAATTTTTGTATGAAAGACTACAAAGTGTGTATATTTTTAAAAACTGCAATAAATATGCTGTCTTACACTATTTTTTTAAATTGGATAAGTTTGTTTTTTAATCCTTATATGACGCTTAAATTAAAATAAAAACGGTAACTTTTTTACTTTTACTCCAAAAAATCTACATTTTTATATGAAACTGCTCATGTTTATGATAAAAAATGGATTGTCCAGGTCCGTTTTACACGAAAATGATACCAAACAATGCATAGTAGGCCTTATTAATTAGTAAAAAAATATTAAACGCAACCCTTCCGCATGCACATTCACCCCCCTCCCCCCGCGCTCAGGGGGGGAATTGGTTTTCCCTCCACATCTAAAAACAACTATTTTGAAACCCTCTAGCTCTGGTTAAATTTACAAAACTGTAACTCGCAGCGCACAATTTTTCTCAACTTTGTATGGACCGTGACCCTTACTAATAACATGAATTATGCCGTTTATTTTACGTAGTTTGAAGTATGGAGGAGTTAATATATTGAGAGTGTTGTAAAGCATTTATTTAGAGTATAGCGTATCTTTATTTTACATATCATTGGTCCTATATGAATGAAGCAAATATAAGCTTGTATACACGAGCTGTAGAGAGTAATAATTCAATCAAGTGAAAAATGGCTCGGTTCCGAGTCCGCTTTTCACTTATCAATTCCCTCCAATTATCGTAATGCTTTTTTCTTATTAATTTGTAACACACGAAATAAGACTCACTTTATGAGCATTTAAGGTGGAAAAATGTTTGAAGGAATGTTTTAAAAACCAAATGCATTTTTGTAGCATTTGACATTAATATGTTAAAGATATTTTTAAAACTGTTTTCTAATGATCTCGTTAGGAGCAGCTAACCTAACGCACCAAAATTATACAAGATGACACGTACTTAAGCTTAAATTAATTCAATTGAGACAATAATCATTGTTGATATGAATATTATGGTAATTGCTTTTCAGAATGGTGTAGAGATAATTTATGCATTAAGACGCTTTGTCATTCAGCAGTAAAAGTACGTACTGTGTGAAATTTATCAAACTAAATTCTATCCGATTTTGAAGTAGCGACTGAGGTGATTTCTTTTCAGTATTCGATTTTACTTGGATTGATTTGAAAGATCGTAATAAATATCTTTGGTTGGTGGTAGCCAACAGCGCCGAAAGCGAACGTAAGAATAAGAACTACTCGTATTGTAAATACCGAATGTACAAGATGAAATAAAAGGTTCCGACGATTTGTTCGTGTTGCCTTGACAACTCGTCTGTAACAAGAGTAGTGCACCTTTACTTTACTGCTACGACTTCCGACGGTGGGCAGTACATCTCTCATCGTTATGCCCGTGCATATCCGTTTTCATCTTGACAAATTCCACTTTGTAAAATAATTGGCTACACGGGTCGACGAACAAAGTTTATCTTAGATGGGTTTGACAAAGAGTACCTGATAGAGTAGTATCTTTAACTTTTCATCAGCAATTCACCATACTATACTTACATATATTATTACGTAAGATCGGAATTTTCAACAGCCGAAAGTAATAAATTACAGATACGTAGAAAAAATTAGTGCAGGGGATGAAAAGTGTGACCAGCTCGTTTTGAATACTACACGTAAGTTGATATACAGTCGACGTTAAAAATATAATTACGGTTTAGGTTCCAAAAATATATTAACTCTACTTTCGTGTCAAGGCAATAAAGTCGTGTAAATATATTTTTGGCGCGTAAGCCGTAACGATATCTTTGACTTCGACTGTACTTAAAGGCTTTAAAACTACAGCCTTATTAGATAAAAATTAGGCGAATTTTAAATTATGTTGATATCGGTACCAAAACCTGTTTATTCAATTACTGTTTTTCTATAATTTATTGTGAAGTTGCTTAATAATAATCAATATCATTATCATTAGGTATCAACTAATAGTAAAATCGCGATTTCTATTTTTATCTTCTCCTTTTAGACATTACATCCTTCTCCTTAGAGAGTGCATCTTGATACATTTTTGGTAGAAGTTCCATCGTATTAAGTTATTATTTTTGATACGATAAGTATTTAGTTCAATTTTTGCTTTGCTAATTGAAATATCAAATACAGCATGTAATACAATTATTCATTAACTCATTAATGAAAAGTCCGTAAAAAATATATTTCATAATTTTCCATCACTTTGAAAATGAGGTATTTGACTTAAACTCGCCAAACAGTAGTAGAGAGCTAAACTAAAGAACCGAATGATATCGGTACCTGTCATGATCAACGCTGTAATCCAAAATAATACTTGCTTCTAATTTGAATTCGATGCTTCATTCTTAGAATTGTAATTACGACACTGTAGCATTTTGAAATACAGAGTTATTCATGAGTTAAGCGTCGATATTTAGATTTAAGTTGTAATGTTCATTGCGAGGTGTTTAACTAGCCGCAACAGATTAACGCGGTTACATCTATTCAAGTTAGTCAATTACGTGAGTGTTTTAAATGTATCAACGCCACATAAATTACTTAATTATACCGTTTCGGACTTTTTTACAGTTCCTCTAAATTACTCCTCATTTTAGCTCAGATATTCATTAGTCAATCATTGAGGGAGGCCTATGTTCAGCAGTGGACGACTTTCGGCTGATTTAATGATGACAAGTTACTAGTGGACTACGTCAAAAGATACACTTGCTTCCCAAGTAGCATCTGACGCGACACCCGCACTGTACCATCTTATCCCTTGAGTATAGCGATTGAACAGTAGTACCTACATGTACACAACACAGAGAATTACCAATTAGGTTGGGATAAGTTTCATTTAAGTAGTAAATAAATAAAACTATTTGCACCACTATTTTCTTATGCTAAAACACGTTCAGAGCTAATGTATTATAAGTTATTATTACGAAAATTTCCACAATAATTGTCTGTGTGCCTGAGCAATTAAATAAGATACAGTCGGCGTGGTTATTATCTACAAAAATTTTGAATGAAATGGGACCCTCCGGCATCTTTTACAGGTTGGAAATTGTGTTGAATTTTCAGAGCTTGTAAATTACGAAGGGATCTCATTAAAATGTCCGTAGAAATTGAGCCAAGGATTATAAGTATTATAACTAGCTTCTGCTCCCCGATTAAGGTTTCACTGTCAAAAAAGAGTGTTTAAATACATCCAAAGCAAATGTACCTGAAATTGGTTTGAGTCTGATGTTGATGTTAGGCTAAGTAGATATAATAAAATAAAAACAACGAGCTTTTTAGCCGTTCTCATTGTACGTAGAGTAAATCCTGGTTACCTGAGAACATTGGCATGGTGAGTTCAGGGTGCAGTTGCGCCAGCTGGCGCGACAGGTACAGCTGGGAGCGGCAGTACGTGGTGCACAGCAGCGCGTCCAGGGTCCCGCGCCCCTTGTCCGACCCTGTTAACAAAACACAAACTTCAATCAGAAATCCCATAGTTAACCCTAATTACATGACACTTTCACCTGTTAGCTTATTGCTATATGTTTACACGGTAGTTTTTATGCTTTTGTGGGCGTGTTGACTAATTGTCGGCGAAAATAGACTTGAGCTTGTTTTGATTGAATCAATTAGGAAACGATGTTTCACAAAGGCAGCCATTCCGATTATATTAATATGTACATTACGTACCAGACATTCGTAAAAATATTTCAGAATGCCCGGAGCAAAGGTCTCGAATAAGAGTAGATAGTAACTTATAATAACACTCGAAATCATGTTAAAACTGTTTTCAGTTAGTTCGTAAGTAATAAGTAAGCATAACAAGTTTCAATAAGAATCGAGGCTCCTCCAAAGAATGGTTGTTTTTACAAAAGCTTCAAAGATATTATAAAGTGTCAAGGAAATATTTCTTATTTATTTTCTCGGCGAATCTTTACTAGGAGTAGGGTCTAAAGTTCGTTTTGAGCTTTGGTCATGCGGATTGCGGATACCGTAAGGCAGCGGCTCCCGCTGAACAAGACGCGACAGTCGCCGCCGGAGAGGCGCGGCGCGAACACGCCGCGCCATGTCCGACCTCTCGCCGAGGTTCGGGAGCGCAGACTTCCCCGACTACTCCACTCACGCGGATTCTAATTATTCAACCTATTTTAATGAGACGTTTTTCGATTTTATTACGGAACAAGTTGCAGTCGCCTTGAATGTTTACTACACCCCCTTACTAGTCGCTTTAGGGACGATCGGAAACTTAGTATCAGTATTTGTTTTCTACAGCAGCAAGCTGAGATTACAGTCCACTAGCCAATATTTGACAGCTTTGGCTATCTCCGATACATTATTTTTATTCCAACTAATGGTACCGTGGTTAGGTGCCTTTAAACTTACCGGCCTGTTCCACACTGAAGGCTTCTGCCAAATATTCGTGTATTTAACTTATGTGACATGCTGCCTGAGCGCATGGCTTGTGGTAGCGTTCACAGTGGAGCGGTTCGTAGCGGTGTTATACCCGCTACGCCGAAACGCTATATGCACCGTGGCACGCGCTCGCCACATCATCACTACAATCGCTGCGGCGGCGCTGCTCATCAACGTTCCTGTTCTCAGGTTCGCAGCACCGGCTAACAACGACTGTAGTATAGACTACCAATACTTGGAGCACGCGGCTAGATTTAATTTGGTAGATACCGCTGTAACGTTCACGGCACCACTTGGAGTTATAATAGTTTTGAATGTTTGGATAATGGTCGGCGTGTACCGATTAGAGCGCACGCGGCACCACCTTATGAAAGCTGAGCAGCCAGGAGCCGCGCCGGGGCAGCGCGCTCGACCGTCCCGGCTGCAGCATTGCCCGCGGTCCCAGCAGCGAGTCACAAGGATGCTGCTCATTGTCTCTTCAGTTTTCGTCGTGCTTAACATGCCTGCATACACCATGCGTGTTTTAGCATACGCCTACAATATGGTGAGTATATTTCCGAGTAATTGGATCTTAAATTATATTTAAGAGCAAATGCATCAATATTATTCAGCAATGCGAAATATTAAAAAAATGGCAATGCGATTGGACGCGTTTTAGACTAGTATTTTTAATAAGATGTATGACGGGGTTGTAACACAGTTCCTTATGTATAATAAAAGTGACTTATTCTCATCTTATTAAGCTCAGATTATTGAAATTTATGATTTTTAATAAAAAAAAGTACCTGTTTATCTAAAATGAACTTCAAAGTTATGTATATTTCGGTTTATTGCCGAACACAGATCGGAGATACCGTCGTCATGTGTCCACCGTTGCCTAAATATGTGATATCCCTAAAGGGTATTTTAGAAGAGATATCGTTTTAAAGTTGCGTGTGTAGGTACACGACAAATAGACGGCGTTTGGTTTGGGGAAAGGAATTTCCTATGGCACAGTTACTATGTTTCTTTTGAGTCCAAGTTTAATTTAAGAAGTACCTAGGCTAAATTGAATTTTGTACTGGTTTATGAGGTAACAGGAGGATACCGTACTCCCTAAAATTAAAAAAAAAATTGCTGGGTTTGGTATAATTTTCGCGTCAAACAAGGCTGCATATTTCTAGATATTTTTCTTGCAGGAACGAGACATTGACGAAATTAAACATCGACATCATTGATTTAGAATATATAAGTGGATCCCCAAACAGACCAAAAAAATATTGCGGTCCTTTTGCTCCGCTATTCAGTTCTGACAGTTGACATTTGGTCACCTTACGGTATAGCATCATTATTCCTTAAACATAAAAAGTTTCTACTATTTTGCGGTGTTGTCCGCAAATTTGACACTTATTGCTCACTTCACAAAGTTTTTTATTCTTTGAGATTTTTTTAAAATAGTTTATTGTAAGTGAGCGTTATTAGCTTCAACTGAAACATGATAGAAATGACTTTTAGTGCCACTTTTCTTGGTTTTTTTGTTTGGCTCTGTGCGTCCATTTATTATTTAATGTCATTGATCGACATACATAACTGTTAATACTGTTATCGACAACCACCATCAATAAATTTTAAAAATTGCGTCATATAAGTTACAATCATTTAAATTATATACAAAACGTTACATACGTGCTATACCGTATATTTAATGCCAATCAAATAACAAAATCAAAATATTATAAGGTCATCCATATAGTGATTTAAAAAAAATGGTCCTGTATTTCTTGGTTTACGTAATTACGTGATATAGCGAAGTTAGCATGTTCATAAGAATGGAATCATTACATGTCGACGTTTAATTTTGTCAATCTCTCCTGTTCCTGCTAGATATACTTATTTCAGTTCTGTTGTTTAATTTGCATGTTTCCTTATAAAAATATATTGCATCAAATATTAAATTGAATTTCTTTCTTCATTTAATCTTTGGGCGGAATAACTATGCCCAAAGATTTTCCTTAAATACACACGCACCATTATTAATATCACAAATGCTACCCCGGATTATTGATTTCTTCTGATAAGTACCATTAACCTTCAGAGAGGCTGAAAAAAAAAGCCCTATATATAAGTATTTACAAATATCGATTTTAGGATGGCTTGCGAAAGTTATGCATATAGATGCATATAGGATTTTTTTTATGTTGGCACAACAAAGTGGCTCCACTCCACCTGATCGTAAATGAAAAGTAGAGCCCAAATCGCGGCGGCAACGAACAGGAGACAATCAGTAACCTGTTAGTTGCCACCGCCTTGCTGGCCCGCTAGATGCTTCTTGATGCTTCGTTTAAAGGGTCCCAACTTATTAGATAATAAGCTTTAAAAAATAGGTAATAATATTATATTATTGACAATATAAATATTATGATATTGGAATCCAGTGGGTAGAAAATTAAAAAAAAATTGTTGCCATCGATGTAAACTCGAAAAATAAAAGTACCTAAGCTAAACACGTTACCGCATTTATTTCCAACCTTATAAAATAACTTTGCAATTTTGATAAAACAGATTAGAAACTCGCCGGGATAATGTCTGAAAAACTTGTTGAGCCTATAGGAAGTTAGTCCACCACGCGATCATGGTAATGAGGTGGCCGAAACTTTCCTAGAATGAACGGCGTAATAACGACACATTGTCTCGCTGTAGAGAGCAGGCAATCCCGATACTTAGGCTTCAACCGCATTCTAATTAAAGGTACCTTAAACCTATACAATAGGTAGCCAAAATTATGAAAAACTTGGCCAGTTCGTTATAATCTAACAGGAAGTCCGTGGCACAAACTTTTTATTATATTTAATGTGTCAAAGGGTCGGTAGTCATTATTATAACGACAAAGGAGGATGAAACTTTAGCGACTCCTGCAACTTAAATTTACCGTGAAGAGTAGTTACCTATTCACAGAACACAATCTTTAGACAAACTTAAAGTAAACACCCCGTTTGGTCATTCATCAGTTTAATCCAAAAGTTTAGGTAAATATTAGGTTAAACTTGATTTATAAAGCCCAAATAAATAATTTACCTTACTGAAAAGAGTTTCAGTCATTCAATACGAGTATTACGCATTATGTGGCTACTCCATTTCCACTTACATCGTTTTCGTTTTAATTACGACAGTGGCAAAGAAGCATACAGCCTGACTTACAGTAAGCAGAGACAGTAGTATATGGACGCCTGCAGGGATCACAGGAGGGGAGGATGCGAACCCTTTAACCCTTAATAGGGCAATGGTAATATATTTACCACCTCATTTTGAAACTTATTCTGTCATTTAATTAGTGTCAAAGCCAATGAAATTTAGGTGTGACTGATGCCTTATTAAGGGTTAAACTTTTTTCAAGAAAATCATACTTGTCAAATCTTATAAATTATATTAGCTATAATAGAATCTTCATCATTTTTACCAATTGAAGGAAATTAAGAAACAACGAAAAAAAATCTCTGTCAGGATGTCAGAATCACAGATACGCTTAACATATTCTACAACACTACAAGTACGCACGAAGTAAACCTTAATTGAGCTTACCGTGGGACTAGGTCGAATCGTGAAGGATTGTTCCGTGATATTATACAGGGTGTAAGTCTAATACGGGCGAAGCTCTTAACGGGTGTTAGTTTACGACATAATAAGTACGTTCAAATAACTTTTACTTAAAATAAGAGCAAAAAAATTTTCCGTACAAAATAATGCGGTGCGCAATGTAGAGCAATATACGCGAGTTAAACACTCGTTGACAGCTAATTTCAAAAGCGTATGACATAACTGCCATATCAATAATAACAAATTACGAATATTTGTTATTACATTGCTGCTCCGATACTCTTAAAAAAATTCTGTGGGGTCATAATTAAGAGTAATTAAAAAAAACCTTGTAATCCATAATTACACTAATGAATACCATGCCTGGTTTAATTGATGGCCCGTATTAGATTTACACACTGTATATGTTTATGTAATGACTGGCCCTTCTTGACTCGCTCGAACACGGACTCAGCAGAAATCGTAGCTGTCAAAACACCGTCAATCAGATTAGTGGTACAAGTGGTATAATAGGGCAAACCTATATTGAAAAAGAAAAGTTGTCAATTCTGACGTTTAATAAAGGGACATTTTAAAACAAGAAGCCGTCGAATTATGAAAGTAATATAACGCTGGGAAAAGATGCATTGAACGGAAATGTCCATGGATGTATTATAGTCTGTTACAGTACAATTTTAAATTTGTCACCTTTTCTACTGATAAGTTTGCTTATCAGTAGAAAAGGACATATTTAAAATTGTATTCGCACCATATTCTACCGGCTTGCAAATTTACTGAAGTTTTTAAAATAAAATATTTGTATTTGTAGATATCAACCGTTCAGAAGGTAGGAGGTGAGCTAAGAGACCGTTTTTTTTAAACCGTCAAAGAATAGCTTACACATACGAGTATACGCAATACCATGGTATACAAAATACATTAAGTAGGTTCATGCCATTTGACGTCTTAGCATTTTACTTTCATCCGGAGCAACGCAAAAAAGAAGATTAATAACAAAAATATATCTTATCAAATATTTGCATATTACATTTTTTTTTTCATAGATTGGATTCATTGAAGCTTTGTCAGTCATGTAGCTTGTTTGGGCAAACATATGCGATGACGTGTAAGGGCGAGACACTTGTTGACACACTTGCAAAGCCTGCACTGGCGGCTTATCCAGCAGCTAAATAGTGGAGATGAACATAATTCATTCGAATGCACCTACAGTTCAAAATAATTGGACAGGTAAGGTGCAATCTCACTTGACAGTTTTAATTGTCGCTTAGCTACGAATAAAACGGTCAAGTGCGAATATTTCTAGCGTACCTACCGTGGATTCGGTACGAGTATTTAATTATCGCTTATAAATATGACGTGATTAAACATACGATATAATGGAATCTTCGATCGAGGGTACGGCGCCATTAATAGGCAAATAGGGTCACTAATTGAATTTGAGTTGAAGATTTAATAGTATTATTCGATTTAACGGAAACATATTTATATGATTTTGTTTCCATACAAGAGAATCTAGAGTAACTCTTGAACAAAAGGCGCTATGGAGCAAATACTTATATTATTAAATAATTATATAATTATTAAGTTAAAAATATACGATATATAAAAATATACGTATGATGGTTCAATTTTCTATACCTACCTACTTCGGAGAAACAAAGGTGTCGATGGTGTGAATTGATAAATTATTGACATAAATATTAAATAATAGTACATTATTTTATGATACAACTGTGCTAAGTTTCTCGTTACCTAGTCGGTCCGAAAGTTTTGACGTCAACAAAGCTAACAGGTACTATTAAATATATAACACTGTATATGGTTTTAAAGGTTTTTTAATAGTTTAATTTACAGGAAAATTATTGTTTTGTTTACGCACAAACCCTCGTAACATGTGAGAAAAGGTATGACTAAAAAACACGCCAAAAACACGCGACCGATTCTAGAAATTTTAGCCCCTATTTATTTTTATTTTGTTTTCTATGGATTTTTCGTAGCAAATCATGATAGCATGGACTATTACCTTATTTTGATATGCAAGAGTCAACTGGTTTTTACCCTGAAATAGCTATTTTATTTGATTTACCAAATGCCTTTATTTCGTGACACTCAAATTTACGCGTTTTTAAGCGAAATTGTAAAATACGAAATTTTCTAGATATGACCATGTAAAGTAGGAGCTTCTTAGATATCTACATTCCAGCTTTAAAAGATGTCCTATTATAGAGGTTACATAAAAACGAAAATGTTTGATACCGATGCTTCTACAATATTCGTTTTCTATCAGTTTTGTGAAGCATGTTTTCACAAATTGCCCGCGTGCAAAATGTGAATATTCATTTCAAAACAATTATAACGCAATTTGATCACCATAAAATAAGCTTTCAAAACATGTTTACGTTTTTTGTATTCGTTCTTTTTACAATCTTTTATAAGCCAAAATCTTTAAGACAGAACTTAAGGACCGACTAGGTACACTTGAAGTGGTAATTTTGCGCGCGAGCAGTGTGAGAGTGCGCATAAGATAGCAGATTGTAATGATCAATGCACACGAGTTTTCTTTCAACACACTTACGAGGAGTAACTGACATTTACTACACTTTTACTAACGATTTTTTGCTAGGTAGTTACTACTTACTTAGGTGGTATCCCAAATTTGTTGTTAAATTGTTTTATTTTATTCTTGTTTATTACTTGAAGTTCACAATTGACATATAAGTAATAACACAAAACACAAAAAATAATAAAACCTATTATAGATTTTTATCTTATCTTATAATGTATTATACTCGGCAAAATCATTTATTAATGAAAATATATTAACATAAAGTATAATTTAAAAATAAATAAATAAATAGTTATCACGCAGGTACTCTAGTCAAGTAGAGGGAAGATTGGGTAGGGCAGCGCCATCATTTAGGACAAAGAGTTTTTTGAACGAGTTAAATTGGTGGCGCGTATAAAGAAGTAATTTTTTTCGTAATGTATGGGGCTTTGGCTCCACTTTCTAAAGTGTGCAACCTCTAAACGTTATCCGATCTCAATAAAATTTTAAATATATCATTTTTATATCAGAGAAACTTAGGGCAAACTTAGGGCGTGAGCAAAGTCACAATTTTCAAAAATGAACCACCCTATTGTCCTGTCATACAAATGCTCAAATGTCGATCGCTCGAATATTAGATTAAGCGTGAACCTAATGTTTTACGAGTACTTCTACCCAGACAGACATGCTGTGTAGCTTTATTAGGGGTTTGTATTTTTAATTTTGGTAATGAGCCCTTTAGAGGATGTTTTTATATAGGAAATGTAGGTATATCGTTGATAGGTGGTTTTCTATTTTTTTTTGCTATCTTTGATTATTTCTCTCAATTATTCGTTTTCTCTTATTTATTTTACTGATCGTATTTTTAATTTGTTTGGACTTAGCTATTAAGATTGCCGCGTGACCAGTTGTAGTTTATTTTGTTAAAACTTTAATTTTACTATTAATATGTTTGAAATGAACATGTTGATTTGGGAATAGAAGGTTTACAACTCGAATTTATTAAACGTGGCTCATAATACTAAGTACATACCCATCTCAGCTTTTGTAAGAGCTATCATATAGGAATGTTCATTACATTGGAAATAATTATGCACTTACATAATACATATTTGGTTAAAATTGTTTTCTCAAACATGCAATGAAATATTGACTTTTACGTTCCTTAAAATAGACTGGGAAGTATCGCTTTTAGGGCGCAGTAACTCACTGGGATGGAAATGGAATTTCATAACACTTTTCAGGCCTAGGCCGGCAAAGTAACTTTTTTTTTAATTTCGACAACATTGTCATTTTTTTGTATTTCTTTGTATGTGTGAGAAAAGCTCGGATTCCCTGTTAGTGAGAGTTACTGATTTTAGTTGAGTCCACATCCACAACCTACGTATACTTATTATGTACTTTAACATCTCAAACCCACTTAATTTTCTACTATAAAATGGTCGGTTTAAAAACTAACAAACTATTTATTATAGTTCCCTTATATTAGCCCGAAATCACAAAATGAATGAAAATTTGAATACTGCCACGATATGCCGTGAGTGTGACAAATTTCCTAATACTTGCTGATAATAGTTCTTTTTTGACAAAGCACTTAATATAAATCAATTTTAATTTGTGATATAATTAGTACTATTTATTAGGTAGTATAAAATGAATTAATCTAATTAGTCCATAAAGGCATTCAGAAAGACGAAAGCTCGGCATACAGCCTGGTTGATAGATAATGTTATCAAAAGTTAGGGTAAGTATTATGAGTTCGCCGGGTAAACCAAGATATACCCGTGGGAAGCAGTTAATTATTTTATCCTAATGGGTGGAGGATAAAGGCGAGCCCCTCATTCGGGATATACTAACGAAAATAACTATGTATAGAAAAAAGCATTAGTGTAGTTAAGTTTTAAAGGCCGATATAATTGCAACTAGTGACCTTTACTTAAGAGGTGTTTAATAACCAGCGACCCTTCGGGATTTGAGCTTCTATTCTGATCATCTTTATGACAGGGATGGGGCGAGTTATAAAATCAGAAAAACAATGCACACTTTTTCTGCTAGAACGCCGTTTATGCGTCCACTACCGTACAATGTAAGTACGGAATGTAAATGTGTGAGATGTGTATAGGCATACAACAGAAAATATTTTAGTATGAGTGATGACAGGTATACTAAAAAATGTTTTCGAGTGATTTACGTAGCATTTAGTTCAAAAGACTGTTATGCGAATGCTAATATAAACGTTGGCGTGCCCATAACTATAATTGGGTCATAAACCAATGGATCTGTTTAGCTCGGCTAGGAGTTAGACTTAAACATAAGATAAAGTTACGGTAGAATACTAGTATATTATATGTCATTAAATTCTTTAATGTGATGTAAATAAAGTCACGTTTCATAAATAGATTTTTAGTTGAATTAATTTATTTTCCAATTAAGTTACTTTAATCAATTTCAAACAGTTCGAAGCTCTAAGATGGTTAAATCCCGATAGATCGAGGACAATTTATTACTGGTCTATTATAGGAGAGAAATACCTACCTACAACGTAGAAGTGAAGCTTAATCCTTATATCATTTTCAGAGAACAATTAACGATTAATCGGTTTCACCCCTTCGGTCCGATGACCGAATTTCGGACATGAATAGATTTTTGGGGATAGGATAATACCACAAAAAAGGGGCCCTTTTTCACGGCCACCTGGCACTAGGACCGAATTCTCAACAATTAGAGATGATAATATTAATAGGCAATACTATACAGGTCGATTGGCCCATTATTTGTTTATCTAACATAAAACGTATGCTTCTGTTTATATTTTATTTTAATTTCATATACAAGCATGAAAAAAAATCAACATATAAATGAAGAAAGGAAAGTAGTTGGATTATTTAAATATTAAAGTGTTTTTAGATAGGTAAGTAATATTGTAAGAAATTGATCCGTTGACTACAATTATTTGCAAGTAATGTCCTTCATATTTTTATTGTCGCGTCATTTATTAGTAGTTACTTAAACGCTGTCCATTCGTGGAGAATAAGATTGAAATCAATATAATAAAAAAACGATGTAAAAAAAGCTTTCAGGTCCAGGGTTATTTTGACGGGAGATCTGATAAACAATTACTCACCTATTCTTGTACAAAAAACATTCCCCATTTTTAGAAATATTTTACAAATAAAAAGTGAGAAATGACAATACGGGTTTGTCGTTTTGCCTAAACGTCTGCAGCCCTTTTTTAAGCTTTCATCCCTCGTTTTGCGCTCTCTTTAGGGGTACTCTCTAAGGAACATAACTTTTAGTTTCTAAGCTTCCCCTTTTACCGATTTGGCTACAGGTTTATCTATCGAGGATAGAAAATTACACAACTTGCGACTAAATGAGCATTGATTCATCATCGATTAAAAAAAAAAGTATATTTTTGAATAAAGTATGCGAGATAGCCGAACCTAATGTCAAGATTTCATGAAAATTGTACTAAACCTTGCTACAATTGTCACGGGTTTCGGAAAATAAATAGTACATTACTATAGAGGACGGGAAAACGAAGGGTTATAGGCCAAGTAGATATATCTGGCCGAAGGAACTGAGGCCAGATAGGGATACGCGGCCTGTAACCCTGTTTATCGCCGAGATTTGTATAGTGCTTTTCTCAAACTTGCCCATGAAATAAAACGAACTGATTTCGCCGAAACATGCTGTTTCATTTGTAAATATACCAATACTACAGTATCGTAAATAATAAAAAAAAAAACATTCGCGCCTAAACTTTTTTTTTATATCTGTTTGAGGTAGGTATTCTTTTACCTGTTGGTATAGACATCAGTTTCTAAGGTTTTTTTTTTTCTGTGGCTGAATGTCAAGACCTAGTGTCACAATTTGGAAGTTTAAAAACAAAAGACAGTCAAGTAACATCAACATTCCGTATTTTTTCTCAAACTTGCTACGGAATGTTGATGATACTTACTTTAAATTAAACCCGGAAATATATGTATCCGGTGTCATATGCTAAGATGATAATGTAAAGATGATTCTCAATGTATTTATTTCACACCTAGGACTGCAAACAAACTGTCCTTTTGTTTTGAAACGTCAAATTGTGACACTATGTCTTGACATTCAGCCACAGAAAAAAAAATAACCTAAGAACTAATGTCTATAGTAAAAGGATACCTCAAACAGATTAAAAAAAAGTTAGGCGCGAATGTTTTTTTTAATGTTGTACGATACTGTACTATTGGTTTATTTACAAATCAAATAGTATGGTTCGGCGAAATCAGTTCGTTTTATTTCATGGCAAGTTTGAGAAAACTGATGTGTTTGGGTCATTTGTAGCAAAATTATATTATAATTCAAGAATAAATTTCAATAAATTATAGATTTTCTTCTTAGACAATTAATCAATGAAAAATGATATGGAGATACGTAGAGTGAGCACGCATTAGCTCAGTATGCCTAGTGCTTGCTCTTAATGGCATGCACATTAAAGACGTCATAAATACGGGTTGCTTCATTATACTACATTTCGTGAAATTACCCTGAAGCATTCTCTAAGGTCGCACGCGAAATTAACGCAGATTCTTATATGAATTAAGTCACGTACATAATTAAATTTTAAACCATACCGTAGTTGGCAACTTCCAGTAAATTCAACATAATTTATGCTACCATTGATTTTAATGAGTTACGTAGGTATGTAACTTATTTTCCTAGCCTAGTACATTCAAAATCAATTATTTTCGGTGTAAAACTATAAAGAACTGTATAATTCAAAAAACAAAACACCGCTTGTGTCGAAGAGGTATGGAGCCAACATTTTTGATAATACGCACTAGCAGCAGGAAAATAAAGATAAATATGGTATGGCTTGCGAGTCATGTTCGATGGCATGATGAATTATGTCATACTGATAATAAATATAATACCCTATTATGACTACAATTATTTTGTATAAAAATATATTACATATATAAATGACAGTTCACGGGTGACAAGATATTCATTCGAACGCATGAGATTGATGAA
>JALPQI010022378.1:0-15643 GCA_025490895.1 Thaumatotibia leucotreta
TCCTCTAACTGACGTGTATCGAGTGATTTGGCCAAAAGAAGGGACATAATTTGATATTTACACCGCTTATGTGAGGTATATCAAAAAATGTTACGGCGAGAAGGTTGTTGTCGTCTTCGATGGCTATGGCGAAAACTGTAGAAGTACAAAAAGCTGTGAAAGGTTGAGACGAATGCTAAACCGAAAGTGTCCAGAAATAGAATTTTTTTCAAACTTGCTACGGAATGTTGATGTTACTTACTTTAAATTAAACCCGGAAATACTATGTATCCGGTGTCATATGCTAAGATGATATGTAAAGAGATTTCATGTATTTATTTCACACCTAGGACTGCAAACAAACTGTCTTTTGTTTTGAAACGTCAAATTGTGACACTAGGTCTTGACATTGTCAGCCACAGGAAAAAAATAACCTAAGAACTAATGTCTATACCACCAGGTAAAAGGATACCGATAAGGCAGATTAAAAAAAAAGTTAGGCGCGAATGTTTTTTTTTAATGTTCTACGATACTGTACTATTGGTTTATTTACAAATGAAATAGTATGGTTCGGTGAAATCAGTTCGTTTTATTTCATGGCAAGTTTGAGAAAAGCACTTTACAAATCTCGGCGAGAAACAGGGTTACAGGCCGCGTATTCCTATCTACTTGGCCTATAACCCTTCGTTTCCCGTCCTCTATAGTATTGTACTATTAATGAGCAGAGTCGTATTACTGAAACAAAAGCAAGTTTCTTAAGCAATCTTTTGAACAAGGAAAGATTTATTTTTCAGCTAAGCAACCGACTGAACAATGACGCAACAATGAACAACAACGGCAAATGATGACGCAGATAAGCTCATTGTTCAGACGGCAATAGAAGAAGCCGAAAGAAACAAGAATGTCGTAGTGGTTGGGCAAGACATAGATCTGTTAGTTCTTTTACTGGGTCTTACTCCTGTACAGAATAATATATTCTTGCTGAAAGAGGCCCAAGGGAGTGTAAACAAGAGACTTTATAGCACCCGTAGCTTAATAGAAGGAAATGTGGTCAAAAATTGCAGGGAATCGATCCTCTTTCTGCATGCCATAAGTGGTTGCGAATGTTGCGATACTACTTCAGCATTTTACGGGAAAGGAAAAGTTCAGTCTATACTGCTTAGTAAAAAGATCGACTTGCAAGATACGATAAACGTTTTCAATGATCCGGATGCCTCACATGAGAAGGTAAAAGATGCGGGAGAAAGATATATTCTCGCCTTGTATGGGGCTAAACAAACTGAGAAAAGTTTAAATGAGTTACGATACGTCCATTTTAACAAATATGTTGGTCTGTCGAACAATACGATGATTTTATCAAAGTTACCACCTTCATCAGGAGCAGCTTTTCAGCATTCATTGCGTACTTTTCATCAAGTACAATTATGGCGGGGAAACGCATTGAACCCAGAAAACTGGGGCTGGAAAAGTAACAATAACTTTTTATCACCAATATACACCACAAAATCACCAGCTCCACCATCGATACTAAAAGTAGTATCGTGCAGCTGCAGGAAAGGCTGGATTGCGTTGTTCCACCATGTGCAACCATTGCCAGGGCCTTAGTTGCTTCAACAAGTCGTTTGAATACCTTTATGATGACGATATTGATTTTTGTTAGATATTAAGTACTTATCTATATAAAAAATAAATAAAAATTGTTTATTTTGTACGCATTTCTTGTAATAATAAAAATATTGTTGTTCTTTGTGTACCAAATGTTTTATTTCCGCAAAGCGTACATTTTTAGCAATCTTTGATGCACCATAGCTTGGAAACTATAAATGCTATCGAAATAGATGTCGTAGGTACTTATTTGTAGGTAATTTAATGTCAAATAATTCCGTCTTTGATCATTTTATCCTAGCTTGTATGGTTTTCCTGAAAATCGAGAAAATCTGTAAAATGGGACACTTATCAAGGGGGGAGGGGGGTGACGCGGATGGCGGGGGGGGGGAGGGAGAGTCGTGTATTTTAACTTACTAGTATGAAGGTATCCCACAGCAGCAATAAATTAAAATTATAAATTTTGCCGCAAAAAAATCTAGAATGAATCCACTAGTTTGCGGGAGAGAGGTTTTGACCCACGCTCCGGGTTCTTCTTGATGCAAAGGTTGTCCATTACGGTATACCGTAATGCTATAGCGAGGCAGTGTGATGGGCTGCCCATCACACTGGGCACCTTTGCATCGGAAAGAGTCGAGTAACGCGGGGTTATTTTAGGAATTATTATGTTAAAGTGTGTGAATTTAATTACCTATTATGTGGTGTGGGTAATTAAGAGTGTGTAGATTTAGGTTTAGAATGTAATGTAGATTAATTTATTTCTTTAGTTTTAAGGTGTACCTTCTGTTTCACTGCTCCTTGTAGCTATTTTTTATTTACATTGATTGGGATTGATCATTCTGCCGTCAATGAGTTCGGACGTGCTTCATAAAATTTAAATTAAATTAATTATCCGCGTGTAGTCTACGGGACTATCAGCATTTCCAATCGTGCGTTAACTGTCGCGCCCACGGTTACTTTTCGAGTACCTATGTCTTTAGAATCAGAATCAGAATAGCCATTTATTTCCATAATTATTTATATCTAAGTACACAAGTTACATACCTAGTTTACAATATAATATATACTACATTATTGGACCTAGTGGTCACATATTTATTTTTAGTTACATTATATTATTATTTTAAATGGCCTCTCCTTCTAAGAGAAGGTGGTAATAAGATTCCATGGGTTACCAGCCCTGCTAGGAGAATTTATTTATATTATTTACCTACTTGTACTATTTACACATATTAGTTGCATTAGGTACATTTTATTGAATATTTTATATTATATTAGTATTACCATTCTATACATTATTATACTTATATTATATTGCAACATCATTCGTCATTTTCTATTTAGGAAACTTTAGATTATTAATTACAAAATTTATTTACATATATTTTCTATTTTATACATTTATATTAGAAAATTAAATATCTACATTATCTACAAGTACCAAGTACCGCTCTGGAGACGCACGGCCCGAGACCGAGACGCCTGGTGCGACTGCTGCACTGCACTTGTAGATAATGTAGAGTATGTCTTAAATGTACATAATTGCAATTTAAATAATTATGTCAGACAAAATAGTACATTTAATCGAAGTGGACTATAATGGTGGTTTTTTTTTATTACGCGCCGGAGCCCGCCGACAACGCCCACTCCGCAGCCCTGCCCGCCCGCGCCAGCACCCGCCAACCTGCCGCAAGAGGCAGAGCCCCCGAAGGTTATATCAACGAGCGACATTCAGGCAAGGCTTAAAAATTAGTTGAACCTGATTGACGTATGCTCTACTTCTGCAGAGGGAAAACTCACTTCTGACCATAAAATAAGAATAAACAGCCTGTGTCGTAACATGAGTCGATATGCCTTGCAACTAGCAGTTGAATATGAAGCCCTGAAACACCGCGCAATTTAGGCCTACCAGTCCCATCCACCAAGCACAACAGGAAAAAATGGATCTCGTACAACGCATCCGAGAGCTGAAGGAGCCAATTGAGGAATCCAGGAATCCATACTTAAATAACCTATGAATAATAGCATATTTGCTGACCTAGACTACCTTCTCTGTGTCTGAACCTCAAGCATGCGACGTCGAAACATGTAATAGTACATTACTATAGAGGACGGGAAACGAAGGGTTATAGGGCAAGTAGAATAGGAATACTGCCTGTAACCTTGTTTCTCGCCGAGATTTTTGTATAGTGCTTTTCTCAAACTTGCCATGAAATTAAAGAACTGATTTCGCCGAACCATACTATTTGATGTGTAAATAAACCAATAGTACAGTATCGTACAACATAAAAAAAAACATTCGCGCCTAACTTTTTTTTAAACCTGTTTGAGGTTTCCTTTTACCTGGTGGTATAGCAATTAGTTCTTAGGTTATTTTTTTTCTGTGGCTGAATGTCAAGACATAGTGTCACAATTTGACGTTTCAAAACAAAACACAGTTTGTTTGCAGTCCTAGGTGTGAAATAAATACATGAAATCTCTTTACATATCGACACTGGAAATTTCAAATGTCGTAAGGGACATTTTGTCGTAAGTACACTTTAAATTGGATAGAACTCAGAAAAAAATTCTCTATCGATCTGTATACTTAACTTTTTGATATCGCTTCAAATAAAGAAGTTATGAAGTGAATTCATTTTGTCGTAACTTCATATTGCTTTAAAAAAAATGTTGTAAGGGTCAAATTTTTGATTTGAAGGGATAACGTGTCCATTTTCAACGTAGTATATCCTTCTTATTCATAAATCCCTGTGTGGTTAGTTACTACAGCAAAAGAAGGTGCCTTTACGACATTCTATCTGATGAAATAAATACGAAACTTTGAATTCACAATGGCGTAAGGGACAACTATTTTAGGCTTTTGTGCGTTACAACACAATTTCGAAGATAGTATGGCTCTATTCTCTTAATAAACTGAGTCGTATGTACATATATATCAAAATAATTTTAAAGTTTGATGTCGTAACTCACCTTTTAATTTTATAAAGTATACGTTACTACATTAAATACGGTACATGAATGAGAGTTACGCCTCAAAAAAGATAATATTAAAAATCATGAAAGCTTTTTTGTGTACGTTATAACATTTTGTTTAGTTTCTTATAGCACTTGCAACAGTGCCGGCGCGACTTGACCCAGGGCGTCTCAGGAAGAGGGGTGAGGGCAGAGCAGTATTTTTAATACCACATAGATACTGCAGGAGCATTCCACGAAAACATGTCGTAAGCGACACTGTCTTTTCAATACTTTTGAGTAATTAAATTAGTAAGCTGAGTTACGGCATAATAATAACATATCAAGGCTTTAAGATTGACAGTGTTTCCTAGCAGCTAGCATATTTTATTAGGGTAGCTACCATAGCGAGTCGTAAGCGACAAAAAGTAGATGTTTTCATGGAATGCTCCTGCATCGACCAGCGACTCACGCACATTTCCACTTCCACCCCTGGAGCATATACGAGTACATCGCTCTAACGATTCCTCTCTGGACGGCAAACGGCCAATCAAGTCCTACAGTTCTTCTTGGATTCTACTTCGACCGATTCTACATCGTCTCAGGCATGTTTTATGCCCGAGACGATGTCGCTATTGCCGAACAGCTCGCCAAAAGCTGCCCCAATCTTATTATTATCTCCCTGGGAATCATGGGCTTATTTATAATTAGCTGTCTTTTGCCAATTCGAGAAATTTACTCTGTAGTACACGTGAACCGTAAACCAGTCTCAGCAGGCTATTGAAAAGTGTAATGAGCTATGATCATTGCATGGGTCAGAGATAGGGCTATAGTAGTAAGGTCCGGACATCTGCCATATTATCATCTTTATTATTGTTGTTTTGGTCTAAAAGTCATTACTGATTCTTGTCGAGGCCAGAACTTTCCAGATTCTGAAGGCTGCAATTTTGTATACATCATAAGGTTTGCCTAGGTGAATACTTCTTTTATACATTTGTGGTATGCAGAAACAGAGGAGGAGGAGGTCCATAGTAGATTAATTGATAGTTTAAATCAATATGTTGCAACGTTGCACAGTAGTTTGCTCTGATTTTTGACAGAAGCTACATATTGCATCTTGTTTCTTACCCATGATTGTTATACATATGTTAATAGTTAGGATTCTCGATTCTTCACAGGCTTTGTTACTTTTGAGCTCAAGTAGCTCTTTATTCTTTTCTGTTATTGAACCCTTGGATAAGAGCTTACGAGTGAGAGTTACTTTGATGGACTTCAACTGTGCGATTGCTCTTATCTTATCATATCTAGTTTGTTCAGCAGAGAATATGGCTCCGGTTTGGTGATTCCATAGAAAGGCTCTGGGCTGACAATGCGTGTGTTGCCGTTCTTTCCGGTAAACTCATCTGCTGTTTTGTTTCCAACAATATTGGAATATCCTAATAACCACCTAAGTGTAACTTCATTAAAGTCAAGGGCGTTTAATTTTATTCTTGCAGCACTGGACTAGAGTTGTCCTTGAGGGATTCTAATGAGAGCATCGCAGCTTGACTGTTTGAGTTGTAGATAATAGATAATATTGGTTTTTAGGTTTCTGGCCAAATTGATTTCCACACATAATGTAATATTTATGCGCGGAAATCATCATAATATTGACTTCTGTCTAGAAAATGAAGGCTATTTTGCTCATGTTGACGCAAACCCTGAACTTAGGCCTCTCACCTACTTGTATCTGTGGTGCCATTTTCGACAATCATTCTGGTCATTGGTCCATTTGTATCTTGAGGGTATTTCGACTGTCTGGTGAAGCCACATTCGATGTGCTTGTTTTATTCCCGAAAGCCCAGGCTTTCAAGTTGGTTTTTGCAGGCTGTTCAAACACTGAGAACACCCTGTCGTTGTGTGAAATTCATACTCAGTTATATTGAGGGTTGGAGTAGCTATTCTATTAGAGAGCACTCTTCGGACCCATATAGTCGTGGTTTCATCCCTTTGAAGGATGGTTTCTGTGAGTTTATTATCGAAAACACCTTCGACATCAAGGAATACACACCGACCTGTTTGCTTATTCTCTAGACTTTAACGCCGCTTTGGTAACCTGTATCGTGTGCTTAGCTTATTTTTATTTTGTTTCTTTCTGTTATTTTCTTACTGGTGCAGTAAAGAATTACTTACTTTTATAGACTTTGTGACCAGGTCAAGTAGGGTAGTTTTTGGTAAACATTTTGATTTAGACTTAGCGATCTTGCTACCAAGTAGTGAAAGAAATAGAGATGTTAGACTAATAGGTTTGACGGACTTAGAACGAGTATTATCTATACTCGTTTTTCCTGATTTTTGGTATAAAGCGTACCTTGACACTAGTCCATTTTCTCAGTACAAACCCCAATGCAATGCTTGCCCGAAATATTTTGCCAGGTGCGGAAGGAGGACGTCTTGATTTCGTTTTGATAATGTAGGAAACATTTCATAATTTCCAGTCGATTTTTATGGCTTGCACTAACTCAGCGCTCCTTAACCATTTTTTGGGCTACAAATGTAGGTTTTCAGTCAGTGTTTCGTTCCCTAAGGATTCGATAGTTCCTTTGACCGCACGTCTGAATAGCACGAGTATCATCAAAAAGGGTCATAGATCTTCGCGGAGGCAGTTAGATTACTTATCCAGAATTTCTTTCTTAATATATGTTTTTGTTGCGGGCTCAGGTTGCTCTCAAAGCAATTTTTAGATATATGTTTTCTTCTTTTCACAACACTAAGCTGACTAAAATATATACATACCTAACATGTTTGGTTTTATTTCCTATAAATTGTAACGGGTTATCTAAAATATAATAAATTACACGTGAAATTGATCTACATCTATGAAAATAATACGATTGTAAGTACACAACTTTATATTTTCTTGCATTTTTACGCTACTTACTTCAATTAATCTGGAAACTAAAATGACTTTACAACAGAAAATAGTTGTAATGTAGCATGTTATTTTACAGTTACGACAAAGAGGTAGTGTTTTCATTTTTGTCGTAACAGATTTTCACAAAAATACTAGAAATTTTTGGGGGCGTAAGAGACATGTGTCTAGTAAATTTCTTGCGTAAGGGACACTATCTCCGAAACTACTGAGTTTACAAATATATACCTAATTGTCTAATGAAGATAAAGCTTTTTCGTAGTTATGTATATAAGAACCATCTAATTCGGATGAATATGTAAGAAGTTACGATTTTTTTAAATTTTGGTTTTTGTTTTTTGGCTCTCCTGAAAAGTGGACCTTTGTCCCTTACGACATTTGAAATTTCCAGTGTCGATATCATCTTAGCATATGCCACCGGATACATAGTATTTCCGGGTTTAATTTAAAGTAAGTAACATCAACATTCCGTAGCAAGTTTGAGAAAACAACATATTCATCTTTGTCGGAATCCATCAACAATTTCGACTCAAAACATACGAAGTATTTTCAAAAATATCGATAATTTTGCTGTTTTTCTACAGAGACTCGATATCGCTTGCGACGTTATCGTCTAGACTGAGTGTATGGCTTGGCACTTACATACTTCAATTTACCAAGCATGCCTGGATACATTCAGTTTAATTTTAATCAAAATGATGGAGTAGTAGTTTATGTTAAAAATAACTTATTTATCACCATAAAGGAACCTGACGTACTACCTAGAAAACAATCGGCTTTTAATTAAAATCGGATCTGACACCGCAATAGGGATGATGACTGAAGTTAAAATAAATGATTTATCATTATGCACTACATAATACACGAAGAAATTATTAATAAGATTTAGATTGCAGTAATTTTTGTACAGAACTTCTATTTAATACATTAAAAAGAACTTAAAATAGTAGGTAATTTGGCAGTAGGTAGGTACTCAAACGACATGACGTCACTTTTGAGTATTTCATATAAAATTCCATAGTGGCTGCGACCAGGTATAACATGGACGTCTAACGCCAGCTCTAAAATAGTCTAAAATGCCCCCAAAACAAATTGTTCAATTGTACCAAGATGGGCAGGACATAACATTTTTTATGTTGGCACAACGAAGTGGCTCCACTCCACCTGATCGTAAGTGAAAAGTGGAGCCCAAATCGCGGCGGCAACGAACAGGAGACAATCAGTAACCTGTTAGTTGCCACCGCCTTGCTGGTCCGCTAGATGCTTCTTCACGCTTCGTTTAAAGGGTACCAACTTATAGGTATGCGGAAACACATGTGCCGGTAAAGAATTCCACTTTTTAATAGTCCGGCATATGCAGGAATTACCGAATTTCTTAGTACGCGTGGGAATATTTTCCACGGTGAAGGAGTGACACCGCGAACCGGCACGTGTGGTTTTATAACGGAAAGGGGAGGGCGGAATCAGGGAAAATAACTCTTCAGAACACTCACCATGGTACAGGCGATAAAAAACGCTCAGAGAACCAATGTCCCTACGTAGTTGAAGGGGTTCAAGGTGCCTGGTAACCTTAGAGTCGCCTATAATACGAACTGCCCGCCGCTGCATCCTATCGAGAGCATCGAGTAGGTATTGGGCGGACCCATCCCAAAGATGAGAGCAGTACTCCACGCAAGACCGAACTTGTGTCTTATAAAGAAGACAAAGCTGGTCGGGCGCAAAGAACCGACGCACCCTATTCAGGATGCCCAGCTTTTTTGATGCCGTGGTAATTAATGACTCGATGTATTTATTTTGATTTAGATTGCAGCGTATATCCATGCCAAGCATATTCAGGCTATCTCGTAAACCAAGAGGAGTGTTCCGAAGAGTTGGAACTGGGTGGAAGGAAGACGTTTTGGTGGAGAAAGCGCACACATGAGTCTTTTTGGCGTTGAACTCGACCAGGTTATCGGAACCCCATTTGCAAATAAGATCCAGAACCCGATCGAGCTCAACGACAAGATCCACACGTTTGTCGCCAACTTCTGCCCTGCTTGCCCCAGGCCGACCGAGATAACGCCCATGGACCGTACTGTCATCTGCATAACAATTAATGTTTCCTAAAGGAAGTAAGTCATTGATATGCAGAAGAAAGAGGGTAGGTGATAAGACGGAGCCCTGAGGGACGCCAGCATTCACTGTCATGAACCGCGAATCACATCCGTCAACCAGGACACGGATTCTGCGCTCATGCAGGAAGTCAGCAATCCATTTGCAGAGCTGGACAGGCAGGCCATACGCAGGGAGCTTGGAGAGAAGAGCTTTGTGCCAAACCCGATCAAAAGCTTGACAAATGTTTATAGAATATCGCCAATCAAAACTTTGATGGACCAATCACAACTATTTTTAAATGGCGGTTTAAGTTTTTATAGGTTGACATTCAAATTCGTTGCCGTGATGCTTTGAACAGGGGGTGACACTTGTCAAACTGTGGACCGTTTTTGAAAGGCAATTTAATATGGCGTGCGGCGTCCATGTTTTATTTGTTCGTAGCATAGTGGTGATTCTTTGACAATGCGAAAAAAGATGCTGATGACTTGCCAGTCATCATGCTTATTCTAGCTTTGTATCGGCCCCCTACTTTTAATCTGTACCTAATGCCAAAACATTATCCTTAACGCCTCCGATGGTGACAATTTCTTGTTTATTGGTGATTTTAATACAATTAACTTAACCTGGATGTGTTCAACAATTTCAAGAGAATTGGTACCACACTGTCCTCAAGATCGCAAGGCGCACTTAAGGTGCGACCACACTGCAACTTAAAAAACCGTCACTACGAAATCGCAGTGACGCGTCGTATGCGTACCGTTTTTGACGCATGCTCCCCAAACCGATGCTTAAAATACGCTGACGGTACGGAATCGCAGTGACGTGCTTCACGCGAATCTTTTTTGACGCAAACCTTCCAAACCGGTGCTTTAAATACACTGCGTCAAAATCATGCATCAGATACCTAAATAACATAAGTAGATGATCAATTGCAACAATCACAGCAACATGTGTACGTCATCGGACTAGGAAGAAGCTCTTCTATTAGCATTAGAAGCTGATGAGAATAATAGGTTGGTTATTTTTAAATAATTTAACTTTTCTGAGTATTCGTAAAAGTGTAATAAATACCTAAGTAAGATTTTTTCATTTTAAAATTTTCATACTCCGAAGCGGATTCTTTTTCAAAAGCATGACAGATACTGCTAGTGAATTTTCCTTTAGTTTGATGATTTATTTTCAAACACGAAGTACATTATTTGTAAGGTATGTGAAATAAATGTTAGCTAAACCTTGGTAATAATTTTGCATTATGTATATTTATGTTTTAAGGTTCCGTCTGTCTATTGATCTATAATAGTGTATTTTCCTTGAGGTTGTAGGAAAAATTGAGCTTGAAAAATGTATCGTGCATTTACAACATCCTTAAGTACAATCCTTTCGACTTTCGACTTGACCCGACTTTTTGGTGTCAGTTTTCTAAAGTGAACTTACTGTCCATGTATACTTTTTTGTTCACCTAACAGTTATTGGGAAAAAATAAAAATGTCAATCATTTGCCACGAAATCATTGTATCAATAGTAACACAGGAGTGGAACATAATTAGCGAATTATATGAAAATCGAAGATGTATAATATTAAAATTATTATTAATAACAAAACATATTTAAAGGATAGTATAAAAAAATGGCCGTGTGGTGCCGGCTTAAGAATGTCATCACCACCTTTCCATCCGTGGGTGTCGCAGAAGTCTGACTAAGGAAAAAGCCCTAAAATTTGCTAAAAGTGGCACATGGAATTTATTAGTTTCGTGTGCTCGGACCCCTATTGGGAATACAGGCGTGAGTAGGTATGTACTTTATCGACAAAATTGAATCCTGACCCACAATAGGAGCTTGTCATAGTAACTTTGAAAATAAAATTGCTGCATCTGACGTACAATTTGACTTTCAATGTTACTATGACAAGCTCTTTTTGTGGGTCAGGATTCAATTTTGTCGATAGTATGTATGTATGTGTATATTAAAAAAAAATCATAAGAATACTGATTTTCACAACTAATCATTCAAATATGAGTAAACCAAAACAATTTTTTGTCTTTTTTTGCGTTCAGATTATTTGATGTGCTAATAAGTATTTTTGAATGGTCGGTTTAATGATTTTCTTTTTTAAAAGGTATGTCTAGAATCTGATAATCTCTATGTGTAAAACGAAGTGTTACCGACAATAACCGAGAAACCCTGATTCGTAAATCTTTGAGTAAAAAATGCTGCATTTACGAAACAGTTGCGTCTTTTACGTCACCGGTGTGGTGTCTCCCATAAGATCTCCGTGTAATCTTTTTTGCGATTTTTACGCAGATCAATTTACGGTGCGTCAGCGTATTTTAAGCAGCGGTGTGTGGAGCATGCGTCGAAAACGGTACGCATACGACGCGTCACAGCGATTCCGTATCGTGACCGTTTTTTAAGCTGCGGTCTGGTCGCACCTTTATATTGTTTGACTTTATGTCTCTTTGTGGCCTGAAACAATTAAATGGCATACCTAATAAAAATGGACGTTTTCTGGACCTGGTATTATCTACTTTTAGTGACATAGAAGTATAGGTATGGAGCTGAGCCTATGACGAGACAGGATGAACATCATCCGTATGTTATAATACTTATAATTGATATTCCAAACTTTTCGCGAAATGACAGTCAACTGCACAAACCGGATAATCTTTATTAAATGTGATATTACTAAAATTCGTAATTATTTGTTATTCATAGACTGGGACAGGGACACGTTGCGCGACTCCGACAAATATAAGAGCAAATACTACCCTAAAACTAAAATTATACAAACTGATGGAATACCTCAATAGCTAGCATTTTTTTTTAATTTTTAATTACAATAATCTATTTTCAAGCTTGAGTATGATGGAGGATAAGTTTAGCTACCTGCCTTCTGAACAATGCCAGTCGTGAGTCGCAAATATCAATTTCCTTATGTTTGAATACAAACTCATTATACAATTTGGTTATAAAAAGAAGTGTTATTCTTGTATACTTGAAGGTCAAAAGTCCTAGGAGCGCGGAATCTAAATCGAGGGTTATTAAACGTAATTAGGGACAACAAGCTTGGCGAGTCAATTTTGTGGTGTAAGATTCTGTTGAGTTTCTTCCTGGTTCTTCTCATGTTGTGGTTTAACTCTTGCGAACCAGAGTAGTAATAAAAGAAGATCTTGATTTATCTTGTGTTTTCATTATGAGTCCATGCCTACACGCATAAGTGCGTAATTCAGTATCAGAATACTGTTAGTAATGAGTAGGTAGAAGTTAGATAGCTAAACCTTCCCCCTATAGCTCGGCCGAACCTGATATAAAGGGCCCTACGCCGTGATATTTATATTTGCTGTGCATGCCTGTTTTGGATGACATTTTTATTTAAAACCAGTTCTTTACTGTATATTTTTAACCATTGTACTGAATGTTGTCTGTTTGGTGTGCCTAATAAATAAAATAAAATAAAATCCTGGTTATGTGAAAACTTGTGTGACGGCAGTAAGAATACATTTTGTCACCACCCCAACTCCTCCTGTGGGTGTCGTAAGAGTCGACTAAGGGATTGAAGTGTCACTGAACATTATCTTATAATTATAAAAGATTGATGATGGGCAGCAGCGTCATCATAGTGGACACATTACTGCGATCGCCAATCCGCTTGCCCAGCGTGGCGATTATGGGTATTTACCTCCTAATGCGTCTATACACATAGTAAATAGGAGAGGCCTACGTTCAGCAGTGGACTACCACAGGCTGATGATGATGATGTGAAAACTTGGAATTCACACATTAAGACGTTTATTTAACATTTCATATACTTATGCATCTAATTTCCATGCTCTAAAACAGTAAGTATTCAAAAGTATGGGCAGAGATTATTTAGTTTAAGTAGATATATCAGCACCATACATTAAAATGCATCCACCAGAAATCTTGTCACTACTAGACGGCGCCACGGTTGATCTTTGTTGCTCGTGGGCATGGTACAGATGGCTCTGAAACAGTATACACTACCTTGCCACGAACGAAACGCATGATCATTTGCAACACATAGCATATTTCGCCGTATTACTATATAGGGAAGTTGGTATTGTGGTTCGTGCGTTCGGCTGTGAAGCAGTGGTACCAGGTTCAAATCCTAACTAAACGCGCTGAAAATGTTATTTTGTTTCATTTTTTTCAAACTTTGTTTTTTTATTTTTTGTTGCGCATAATCTTTGATTTTGTAAAAACAGTGTTTTACAAGGTGCAAACGGACGGGTTTTCATTTTGTTGTCGTTTTTTAAAATTTTCCTTTTTTTCTACTCAGAATCACGAGCTCTTTCGTTTCGTTTTATAGTTATACAAAGTGATCATAGATCCGATAGATACATACATACATACAGGGTGTTACATACATAATTATACAGGGTGAAAATGAGTATACAGACGAACTTGAAGCGTGAAGAGTGTACCTAGTTATTCCTGACAGAGTTGGGTTATACTCGTTTCTGACTAATTCGTATACGTTGAATACAATTTTCGGGTCCATTATGAGATCCAAGATGGCAGCAACTTATTTTTGCAATTTTCATCATTATACTCGTTTCTGACTAATTCGCATAGGTACGTGGAATACGATTTTCGGGTCCATTCTAAGATCCAAGATGGCGGGAACTTTTTTTTGTAATTTTCATCATTATACTTTTTTCTGACTAATTCGCATACGTGGAATACGATTTTCGGGTCCATTCTGAGATCTAAGACGGCAGGTACTTTTTTTTGCAATTTTCATCATTATACTCGTTTCTGACTAATTCGCATACGTTGAATACAATTTTCGGGTCCATTATGAGATCCATGATGGCGGCAACTTATTTTTGCAATTTTCATAATTATACTCGTTTCTGACTAATTCGCATACGTGGAATACAATTTCCTGGTCCATTCTAAAACCCAAGATGGCGGGAACTTTTTTTAAAATTTTCAACTTTATACTCGTTTCTGACTAATTCGCATGCGTGAAATACGATTTTCGGGTCCATTCTAAGATTCAAGATGGCGGGAACTCTTTATTTTGCAATTTTCATCATTATACTCGTTTCCGACTAATTCGCATACGTGGAATACGATTTCCGGGTCCATTCTAAAATCCAAGATGGCGGGAACTTTTTTTTTGCAATTTTCATCATTATACTCGTTTCCGACTAATTCGCATACGTAGAATATTTTTTTTGGTTCCATTCTAAGATCCAAGATGGCGGGAACTTTTTTTTGCAATTTTCTTCATTATACTCGTTTCCGACTAATTCGCATACGTGGAATACGATTCCCGAGTCCATTCTAAAATCCAAGATGGCGGGAACTTTTTTTTGCAATTTTCATCATTGTACTCGTTTCTAATTCGCATACGTGTAATACGATTTCCGGGTCCATTCTAAGATCCAAGATGGCGGCTACTTTTTTGTAAATTTCATCATTATACTCGTCTCTGACTAATTCGCATACTTGCAATACGATTTCCAGGTCCATTCTGAGATCCAAGATGGCGGGAACATTTTTCTTGCAATTTTCATCATTATACTCGTTTCTGACAAATTCGCATACGATTTTGGGGTCCATTCTGAGATCCAAGATGGCGGGAACTTTTTTTGTAATTTTTATCATTGTACTTGTTTTCGACTAATTTACAAACGTGGAACCCGAATTTAGGGCGAATTTAAGATCTAAGGTTATTTACGTCTATGTATTGGAAATGGAGTATCTTTAATGATAAAAACTGCCCAAAAGTACATCAATTGTAAGATACAAAATGGCGGCACCTTTTTTGAACTTTTGTGCAGTTTTTTTTTTTTCATTATAGGTACTGCATTTCCGCTACTCATAAGAACATGCTAAATATAAAAACTCTTGGATATTAAATTAACCCCAAATTAGGGTTCCACGTTTATAAATTCGTCGAAAACGAGTACATTGACTAATATTACAAAAAAAAATTACCGCCATCTTGGATCTTAGAATGGACCTAAAAATCGTATTCTACGTATGCGAATTAGTCAGAAAAAAGTATAATGATGAAAATTGCAAAAAAAAAAGTTCCCGCCATCTTGGATTTTAGAATGGACCCGGGAATTG